>JAAOAJ010000068.1:0-193357 GCA_013781345.1 Fusarium coicis | reverse complement strand
ATATTTGTTATTATATATAGTCAATACTTTATTGATTAGTTACATCCCAACTACTGTATCCGTAAAACCCTGTAGCTCCCCCGCAATCTCAGATAACCCAGTGGATTCTCCCCACAACCACTATCAATCACCCTTATCGTCCCCCGACGGCCGATTAACACCAACCAATCAAACAACCTCACCAAATTATAGCATATCTCCATCCGCCGTCTCTAGATCAACTCATCAACCTCAAAATCCACCTTCACCCCTTTCTCCATGTCGAACTCATCACCCTTTCTTGCATCCCTTCAGCAACATGAAGAATCACGACGCTGACTTGGCCCGCGATGCCGCGCAACTCGCAGCGCTAGGCCACAAACAAGAGCTAGAACGAAATTTCTCCTTCGTCTCTATGCTCGGTCTTGCCTTTTCAATTCTCAACTCTTGGACTGCGCTTGCGTCGAGCTTATCTGTGGGCTTGCCTAGCGGTGGTCCTACAGCTGTTATCTGGGGCCTTGTCACAGCTGGAGTGGGGAGTTTGTCGCTTGCTGTTTCGAACGCCGAGTTTCTTTCTTGTTATCCTACCAGCGCTGGGCAGTATCATTGGGCAGCTATTATATCACCTCCAAAATGGGTCGCTATTGTCTCGTGGGTTACTGGCTGGGTTAATGTCAGTGGATGGGTCGCCTTGTCTGCTTCTGGTGGTGTTCTGGGTGGACAGTTGTTTCTCGGGATTATTACCATGTACGACCCCGACTTCGCACCGACACGATGGCAGTACTTCTTGCTGTTCCTCTTATACACATTCCTCGGCTTCTTCCTCAACTTGTTCTTGGCTTCGGGGTTGCCGATGATGACAAAGATCGCGCTGATCTGGTCTGTCTGCGGTCTCCTCGCTACTACAATCACGGTCTTGGCTACTAGTGCCCCTGATTTCCAGCCGGCTAGCTTTGTCTTTGGAGAGTTCATCAACTCGACTGGTTGGCCTGGTGGTGTCGCTTTCCTCTTGGGTCTATTACAAGGCGGTCTCGGTCTTACGGGCTTCGATGCAGTTGCGCATATGATCGAAGAGATTCCCCAGCCTTGCATTCGTGGACCTCGCATCATGGTCGCATGTGTTGTAATGGGTCTTGTCACAGGCTTTGCCTTCCTTGTCTGTCTCTTGTTCGTCATCAAGGATGTAGACGCAGTTGTCGCCTCCCCAACTGGTCCTCTCGTCGAGATCTATCTTCAAGCGACAAACAGTAAGGCCGGCACTGTCTGCCTGCTCCTCTTCCCTATGATCTGCCTCGTGTTTGGAACCCTTGGTATCATGGCCACAAGCACTCGTATCCTTTACGCCTTTGCTCGTGATGGAGGCTTGCCCTTCTCCCGAGTATTCGCCAAGGTTGACCAGCGATGGGGCATTCCGGTCAATGCACTCTTGCTCACCAACGCGATCGTCATCATCTTTGGACTCGTCTACCTCGGATCTACCAGTGCGCTCAACGCCATTTTATCAGCCGCTGTTATTGCTCTTTCTATCTCATATGCCGTCACCCCTGCCATCAACTGTCTACAGGGCCGCAAGGGACTATTGGATAACCGACCTTTTGTGCTGCCAGAGTGGCTCGGCTGGGTCTGCAATCTCGTAAGTACACCAAAAGCAAACGATTCGCATATTGCCTCTTACTAACCCTTGATCTAGGTTGGAATCGCCTACACGATTGTCATCACCGTCTTCCTTCTCTTCCCTCCCGTCAGCGATGTTACAGCCTCCAACATGAACTACGCCGTGGTGGCATTTGCAGCCATCATAATTGTTTCTTCAATCCAGTGGTTTGTTGACGGAAGGGATAACTTCAAGGGTCCTACTTTTGACGAAGGCGCGCTGTTTGTCAGCGGAATCGAAGAAGCTAGCGGAAACAAGGTTGGAGATGATAATGACTCCAAGGTCAACAAGATAGATGCAGAGGTCTAAGCTACATATGAAGCGAGTCGTGATTGTATTTTATTAGTTTATTCAAGATAGAAGATTTGCCATTTCTACCTGGAACCACGCTTTTGATCTTTTCTCCGGACCGGACTTAGTCCTCTCCAATACGTTTACAATCCAGTGATCTAGTTTATGATGTAAATGCCCCCAAAAATACGGCAATACATCAACTCGTTTCTTTTAGATACTGCTCCCCCCCAGATCCCCAAGACGTAACACTTGAGAGTCATCAACGTAGACAGGCAGGGAATGCACCTATCGTCATGGCACGAAAATGAGGGCAGTCACTCGTGATCGACCACTTCAGCAACATTTGCACCAAATTGTCGGAGATCCCCGATTAAATGTATCAAGATAACGACAAACAACCCAGTTCCAACGTTTGAGGATGCAAGTTTCAAGTCGTACCCCGTGGGGAACAGATCCAGTATCCATCGCTTGAGAATGCTACATCGGGTTTAGTCACCCGCAATCGCCGTTGACCCAAACCAGAAAGAGAAAAGTCATGCCCGTCGGCCGTCGGCCGTTTTCTTGGCTACGCGATAGAGGCCAGGTCAGACAATGCTTCATATCTTCGCCACGATAAATATTAGGAAGATAAGTTGCTAGGTCAGAGTCAGATGACTCAGAGATAAAGACAGCTTTCTGTTCATATCTAATCATCATCGCTCCACGAACCGAGAGTCGAAGACGTAATTTAATTGTCTGAAACAAAGGGGTCTTTTTTACCGGCTGTATCACTAGAGAAGTGATCACACACTGAGCTTTGACCAAAGATAACATAGTTCAGAAAAAATCCTCTTTCTTAAATAAATGTCACAATAAAACAATTCTAGGTTCTTAAAACGATAGTCTACCAGCAATCTCGTTTCATGCTCAATGGCCTGCAATAAATAACACTCATTTCCCATTCAAGTACATATGCCCCACCACGTAATGTGTTCTATAGACGAGGTTTGCTATCCGCACAGCATGAAGACCCTTCGGCCTTTTCGGCATTTGTCAGCTGAGAGGTAAAGTTCTTCCTGCCGGGTACATCAATTGCCGGGTTTGCCGTAAAGAAATCGGCAGGCTTGATATGAAGGTCAAGAATCTCGACGGGCCTGGTATTGGTTAGCAATAGAAACTCTTATTGCGATGGTGGTTGGCACTCACATGACTGGCCAGTCCTCCACTCTGGGGTTGTGAGTAAGACCAAACACACTCCACAGCACGATATCCTGTTGGAAAACATCATCGTTTCTATCAGCAGCGTCCGCAACACCCTCAACCTCCGACACCGACTGCAGCGTATATCTCCCACCAGCATAGAATTCATTATCCTTATGCTTAGTAACCCACAAATGTCTCTGCGCAAACCTCGCCCTCTTCGCCTGCGTAGAATTCGGATCCGCAAGCAACGGCCTGGTAACCGGCGCCAGAATCTTATAACCCACAGGCTGACCACTAATCGGATTAAGCTTATCCATATTCTGCACCTTGAATGTGCGATCGGTGAAGGGGTTCGCGTCAAGACCTGCTGAGGCTGTTATGGGGGTGGTGACGACCTGGTAGGCGTTGCCGTTGGGGTTGGTGCGGGCGTCGATGCGCATGGGGAGGGATTCTGTCTGGACGAGGGTGTTTTTGTGGCCGTCTATTGCGGGGTCGATGCGGACGCAGAAGATGTGTTGGTGGTTTTGGGCGAGGATGCCTGGGCTTACGACGTTGCCCCATGGTGCGGTCTTGCCTTCTTCTATGAGGACGGAGGAGACGATGCCGGTGGCGCGGGCTTGGACTGTGATGGCTCCTGCTTGGTCGAAGATATACTGGAGTTGTGTCAGTGGGTTTGTCATAAAGAGAGGAGGAATAGCTTACGTTGAAAATGTATTCGTAGTTGGCTAGGGTGATGATGAACTGAACAACCAGCTCTCGCCTTCGAGTAACAACAGCCCGGCCAGTACGCCAGTTGGTGTGCTTCCAGTTAATGCCATTATCTTGCTCATGCAAACAGATAACATTCTTGGTCGTACGTGCAGTACCGCTATGATCAACCAACACGCCATCAAAGTACTAAAACTTGGTCAGCACACATGAACTCTCGAGCCCATCCGTATCACTCACCTTGATGACACCAAGACAGTCACAACCAAGCTGGAGGTTATTACAAGCATCACCCAATGTTCCATCACCAAAGTCAAAAGCCTGCTTTCGATGGAACGGAGGTCGAGGGTCCGCATAAGGAACAGTCATATCGCTGATAGACAATCTGTAAAGAACACTTCTCCCGTCAAAACGGACATCATGCAGCACCGCACCCTCACGAGGGTTGAAGGTCGCTCGCATGCTCCACTTCTGCCAATTAATCACATTCGAGTCCTCAACATTGAAGCTCGGTCCAGATGGCTGAACAACATTGAGCTCCTTCAGATCTCTTCGCAGACCACCAGGCAAAAGCTCAGGAACATATTCAGATGGTGTCATGTGATCGATGTTGACTTTGGCGTAGTCACCCTCGGCAAAGGTATGAGGATCATTGCCTCCGCCAGTAGCAACTTCATGAATGCGGATGACTTCGCGGGTCTCGGCGTCGATGACGGGAATGATGGGGAGAGGGTATCCCCAGAAGTTGCATTCGCGGTTCTTGCTGTCTGCGGCGTAGATCAGGGCTTGCATGTGTCGGCGGTTTGGATCATCAGCTGCGTCGAGGCCACCATATGGCCATGGTTCAACGACGACTTCGAAGCCTTGGGGGAGGTTGAACTTGGCGATACGCTCCTTAAAGACGGGGGAGTCTCGGCAGATAATTCGGACATCGTCGAGCTCCTCACTGCGGGTCTAATTAGTCACTGCTATCTGCGAAGTATGTAGTACTGGCTAACATGCCTTGTAAAAGCTGCTTGAGCATCCGCGCGGATAGACTCGATCTGCCTGATCTTTCTTGTGTTCAGATCAATGATAGCCTCGTGTGATTGGGGAGGCTTGCCACCATGAGCTGTATCGAAGTGAACCCGAGCCTCACGAGCAGGTCTAGGCGTAGAGCTGGTAACCTTCCCAGCATGCTCTAGATCCAGATAAGGAGCCAGAATCTCCTTCGCCGGCTCCTCAAGGTAAATGACCCGGAACTTCAGAACATTCTGAGGATACGCAGCGCGAATGACATCTCTGGCCAGGTTCGTTTCGTCAACTGACAGAGGAATAAGAGGATGAGGCTGAGA
This sequence comes from Fusarium coicis, assembly GCA_013781345.1. Classification (NCBI taxonomy): domain Eukaryota; kingdom Fungi; phylum Ascomycota; class Sordariomycetes; order Hypocreales; family Nectriaceae; genus Fusarium; species Fusarium coicis. Next base: position 188,206 of record JAAOAJ010000068.1, on the reverse strand, counting down.
CATCTTGGGGTATGAGAGTGATTGGGAATAGATGGAGATTCTGGGGAAAGACAGAAGAAGAGCGAGGTTGAGGATTTTTAAGCCGCTTCGGACCAGAGCTCATGATAACCTAACGCTGTCTGGAGCTAGTGTCATGCCAAGACGTGTCGCCCGGCGGCGGATTAGGGCTCTAGCGGCGGACTTCTTGGTTTGCGAGAAGTAGGGATTAGAGAAGCTAGGCTACTGTGCTCGAGCTAGCTGGAAGTGGGTAATGAAGTGAGCTATGCTTGATTTAGGATGAGCTAATTGGTAGACTGGCGATTTTCAGAAGTTACATAAATATGCCCGGATTCGGTATGACGGACAATGTCAGAGCTCACCTCAAACCCGAAGGCTTGTAAGAAGATGCATTAATTATTGTTTTAAGTTTTTCGGGTAGAAGCTCGAATTTTAGAAAAAGATCCCGTGTCCTTATATCAGTGTTAACGGCCTGAAGCTTAACCTTATGGGTAGAAAGCGTAGGTGCTTAGTCATTATGATTCACATAACCTACGTAGAGCTCACAAACACGTAATAGCTGAGCATATCCCTTGGTCGGGAAGTCCAGATCTAAGACAAAATAACTGCAAGAAGTGAGGGAAATTTTGTTCCTATACCAAAATCACTCCAATAGATCAGGCTTACTTTAAATACCTCATTGTAGCCAATTTGGGGTCTCTTGTTCTCAAGCTCATTCCAGCGTGACTATCTGAATATCACAATCGTCTGGCCTTCCTGCTTGCAATTTCCTGCATTTATGAATAAGTAAATTCGATAGATAAGTGCTCTGTGCTAATTTGAGCTCTCGGCCATATGTCTCAACTGCAAATAATGCTATGGAGGCAAGACACAGAGCCTGATTTCTAAAATCAGGCTCGGCTAATGCTCGGACTATCACATAAACTTATCCAGCTAATGTTCTGTTCCCTGCAACCACCCATTGCATTTTTGGCATAGCAAAGTCTACAATTGGGGAACGCCGACATCAAAAATGCATGTCTAGGAAGTGAGGAAATATTAATCAGCCAGCCACGCGAAGGAAACGTAACAACACACAAGACAGAATGGATGCTCATATCATTTTCAAGTTGTCGGACATGAAGATCAGGCTGCGATTACACGGCACAACTAATCATCATCCAATAGGCATTAAGGCCAAGGTCACACCACAGCTCAGCTCCTGCAATATTGCGGATACTCTCTAATCCGAACCAATAGGTTGTCAAATTAACCAATATCACACGCAAGCATTGAAAATTCATATGGGGAAGTATTGCAAGAAACAAGGGTCGGCGGCTATAATACGTACAGCCCAACCCCCAGAAAATCTCAACTCAAGAGCTGTCTACTTCTCAGACCTACCAGCTTGAGCCCAGATTCAAACAATAACGAGCTTTTAAATTTCTCCATTCCTCCATCTAAATTTCTTAATCCATTGTTGTCTAAATGGCCGAATCCAGTCTAGCTATCATGGCTAACACTGACGGAGTCCCTGACAAGGATGTCACAGTGCCCGAAGATCCCGGCGATGAAGTAGCGGCCCAACCCGATAACGATAGCAGCTCCATTGGTGAGGGGGACGAAAGCGACAAGTCTGAACCACCCCTCCTACATAAGAAACTCTTGGCAATAGTAGAGGCTGAACAGTCAACCACGGCAGCCCTTTCCGAAGAGTTCAACACTTCACTCATTAGAAACCTATCTACGATCAATAAGCAAGATTCGAATGGTAAAACGGCTCTCCACATCGCTATTGAGCATGGTCTCAATCCTGAAGCCCGAAAACTCGTCCAGAATGAAGCGAATATTGGTATCGCTGACAACGACAAGCAACAGCCTCTCTACCTAGCCTGTTGGGATGGCAACACTGAGCTAGTACAGCTACTACTCAGTAAGAATCCAGTCGTCGACGCTGCAGAATACTCGGGCGAAACTCCACTTGCTGTTGCGTGTCGAAAAGGCCATACCCAGATCGTCAATCTTCTCCTCGAAAAGAATGCCAACGTTAAGACAGCTGATAACGAAAAGTGGACTCCACTACACTGGGCTAGCTTGGGAAACCATGTTGAAATCGTGAAGCGTCTTCTTGATGAGGACACGGATATCAATGCTACTGAGGCGAACGAAAACTGGACTCCGCTCAATGCAGCTGCTTATCGTGGCCACGAAGAAGTCGTTTCTCTTCTCCTTGAGAAGAGCGCCGACCTCTCTATTCCGGACTCCTCCAAGTGGACTCCCTTGATGACAGCGACGAGAATGCAACATCTCGAAATTGCTAGGGCAATCCTTCGCTACAAAGAAGCATCAGAAAAGAACTTTCTTGAGATACGTGATGATGGAAACAACACCCCTCTAAACGTCGCCAGCTACCATGGGTATAATGACATTGCATCTCAACTAATCGACGCTGGCGCAAATTGCAACGCTACAGACAATGATGGCATGACTCCATTGCATTCCGCCAGTTTTCAAAATCATTACCAGATTACCGCTTCTTTGATATCCAGGGCCTCGAAACTTGGCATCGACATTGAAGCAAAAGCAAAAGCAAAGAATGGCAGAACTCCCTTGCATCTCGCAGCTCTCCAAGGCAATGAGCTTATCGTCAAGACATTGCTTCAAGCGAAGGCCTTGATAGATGCCAAAGATGACTCGGACCTGACTCCACTACATCTCGCTAGTGGTGCAAAACTAGAGGATAGATGTGACTCAGAACACGACCCGATTTCACCGGGACCAAGCGGCGAAAATGAAACAGATTGGGAGAAACGGAATGCAGAAGCCAAGTCTGGACGACATTTAGCGGTCGTTGAGCTTTTGCTAAACAATAAGGCCAGTACATGCCTCAAAGCTGCGATTGGGGACACCGCTCTACATTGTGCTGCAGCAACCGGTGACAAGAAGCGAATTGACATTCTGATGAAGCACATGAAACCAGAGGACTTTTTATGGAAAAACTGGATGGACAGCCCAATCGAATCGGCCCTCGGCGGTGATGATCCGCAAGCTGCCATGGAAGCACTCTTCACTAAACAAGAAGTAAGGGGGGCGCCTTTCTGGAAAGATGGTGGACGAACTCAAGTCATGGAAGAGGCTGCAAGGTGTACGAGGCCCCACGGCATATTGGATTTGATATTTCGCGAACTGCCACGAGATGCTCTTAATCCACCAGATGGGTCCCAGGATTGGAGGTCAATTCAATGGGCAGCGCACGAGCGACTTCCAGATGTACTTTCCGGCCTGATCAATAAGTCCGAACTCATCGAGAACGTTGATGAGATGGTCCATGAAGCCTTGAAGATAACTTCAGAATCAATAACCTCCAACGAACTACAGTCAGAGTCATCTTGTGAACTGCTTGTTCAAGTTATGTGGATTCTTATTACGAGCTCTGAGCGAACCCCAAAGAACACAGATTCAGTCAGAACGGCATGCAATGTCGTGCAAAGTCATAACAAACACAAATCAGCGAATCCGTCTAGTGAAGAAGAAATGCGGACCCGGATGATGATGTCCAGTTTGATGGAACAGTATTACTCGACAGTGGAAGAGCTCAGAGGGACTAACCGCAAGACAAAGTTCAGTCAGACGAAAGAAACTGATCGATTGAATAAAGCACAACTGAGAACTCTATTTCGCCTCGAGAATCTGGCACGGAGCTTTGAAGGTTATGCGGAGGACGACAAAGAGTCTCATACAAGCAAGAAGTTCAAAAACGCTGCCATTTTGAGCACTCTGCAAGATATTCTCAAAGATCCGCCTTTTGCACAGATATCGCAAACACACAAGGACAAAGTTGATTATAAAATCCCAGCGCCTGAACCGAACCATCAAGAATTAGTAAAAAATGCAGAAGCCACTGTTGTGGGTTTCTTCAAAGTAAAGGGCGAGTCGGGTAGAATTCGGAGAAATCGGCCGCTACACGAGATCATTTACGATTTGGGGCCTACACGCGTTGTGGGTAACGCCATCAGCGATCTGATCGCCATGTCTACAAGATCGGCAATGCGATTTAACAGTATGCTCTACGCTAAAGAAAACCTTAGACTCAAGTGGGTTCACTTGCCGTCGACCAACGTGGGTAATATCGCATTACTTGATGAACAGCCGCTGACCTTAATAGATGGTTTGGATGAATGTAAGTATTTTGATCCCTGCCTTCTTGCTTTGGGCAACAATGAAGTCAAGGCAGAGGTCATAGCTTAATTTTGCAACAGGATCTTTTGACCGCGATTATGTCATACGAGGGCTATCTCACCCGTGAGTACTATGAAGTGAGGTCTTTCTTCCGGGATAGCTGGGTTGAAGTGCCTGACAAAGAGTCTCGTTCAAGGATGATGAGGCCTCGGTCTGTCATGAGGCTTCAGGAAAAGACAGATGACGGCAAAACAGGAAAGAATGCGATTTTGGACCCGGCTAAGGACATAGGAAAATCTGATAACGAAAGTGAAGTGGCAGACGAGAAGGCCGAAAAAAAAAGAAGGGCAAACCCTGTAGCCGCATTTCTTTTCAAAGATGACTGGGACTATCCCACTGCTAAACGGCCGCATGGATTTGTACCTGCATCAGCTATCTATGTCTGTTCATCTCTTATCATACTCAACTGAAACTAATCTCTTGATTCAGATGCCCTATCTGGAATACTCCACTCACTGTCGAGATTGGAATGGCAGGCTAGAGTCAGAGAGCGGAGATCCCAAACAAGCCCATGAAAATTACGACGACCTTCTTCAGAAGTACAAGGGTGAGGGCAAACATCAGCATGGCTCACCGACACTCGATGAATGGTACTATCAATTCTCACAGGAGGACAGTGATGCAAAAGACAACCAGAAGGCCAGGAATGAGAGTCAGGTAGTGAGCAAGTATCTGCGGGAGACCGGCAAAATAAACGATACTAGTGGCACCAGGGACCGAAATCAATGGACAGTGGTGCGTGTCAATCAGCTCTGGATCTGGACTATTTCAAATGGTAGGCTGCACCACTTCTGACAGAAAAGGGGGTTCCCGGCTAATACACAACTTCGAAGATTGGATCATTACTGCTACTTCATCACCGTTTACTAGCAGCCCTGATACTCTGGTCAAAGAGGTCCTCAACCAATTGAGCAAGCAAGCTGAGTACGGAGGCAGTCGAGCTCAGCCTGTATCCGCCTCTGAACTTGTACCGGTTATCATCGATCATTGCATAGGCCTATATGAGAAGAGGCCCCAGGACGCCGGTCGCATATCAATCGGCCAGACATTCTCTCATTATATCAACAGAATTGTAGGTCCTTTCCCGCCACTTAAAGGTAATGATTGACGAAGCTTCAGGGCAGGGATGAAACGACACTCTTTGACAACTTTCGTTCATTGTCACCGGATGGGCATCTCAAGAAGAATGTAAACACCAAATCGGACGGCCACCCTCTGGGACAAGCCAGAGAAACTGCCCAGCAATCGCATGGCCAGGAAATAAGTTCAGCTATTCGGAAAGCAAAGAACCTCTACTGTGACATCAAAGACGTCCGAGACGAACTCAACATTCTGAAATCAGTGGCGCAATACCAACAAATCGTCCAAAGAGGACTTGCTGAAAAAGGTGTAGATGAATCACGGTTCTCTTCATCATACGTTGTGAAGGATCTGAAAGAGCTTGATTCCATCGCAGAAAGGATACAGTCAGCAGTAAGTTGAGACTTCAGTCTAGTTAGGGCTTAAGTATGCTGATATCTGCAACTGAAGATCAACACCACACTGTCATTACAGCAAAGCGAGGTTGCGAATCGTCAAGCAACTGAGGCCACTAGGCAAGGAAAAACTGTTATGACCTTCACTTTTGCCACTGTTTTATTTGTAAGTCTGATGGAACCAAACGTGTCAGCTGCTGATAACATACCTTGTGTCTTAGCTCCCTTTGTCATTTTTATCATCATTGTTCGCTCTGGACGTGTCTTCCTTCCAAGAAGCTCCTGCTTGGGCTTTCTATGTCATTTGTAAGCTCCAATGACTGTTACTCTACACCATCATACATCCCTAACAACGGTATAGTCTTCGTCTCCATTGGAATATCAGCATTCCTAGGTTTCAGTGTTTTTTACTGGGACGACATCAGGCACTTTACAAAGGAATTCATGATTAGTTCTGCAAATGCATTCAAAGAACTTTTCAAGCCAGCTTCAAACTCATCAACTGTTTCCGAAACAAGTAATAGTGGCAGTAACGAGAAAGGCAAAGCTATCGAGCCTCCGAAAACTGACATGAAAGTGGAAGATCGGGGTTGGGGCATTCTCGATCGCGTCACCGGGCATGGACGGAAATATGAGGTTGACCCTGAGCATTCGTTGCCATTCTGAGGGGCTAGAACGTATGGCGAGCTATCTCTTTTCTTCTTAGCAAAGTATCGAAGGACCTTCAATTATTACTCACTATGATAACATTGTATGACTGCCTCAGTATCCTCCTAGATAACATTCACTATTCTTATCACGTGCTCGGCTTCTCTTCCTAAGTGCGCTCGTTCAAAAGACAGACGATAGCTCTCAAGCTGCTCTGCAGGTAAACTCGCCCCAATACTCTCCCACTTTGAAACCCGCCCAGCCATCCGACATTTCCCATCTTCATTCCTCCGTAAGAGAAAGAGAGTTGAAAGACCAGGAAAAACACAGATCGCATCTCCAACTTCTGCCACCGCGTCGCTATGAAGTAACTGCCCCGCTGTTCCGTCTTGTAGCACAAAGTTACTATATCCAACCAGACTCTGCTGAAAGATGGGGTCTGTGACCATTCCATAAGCGCCTTGCAACTGCTCTTCTGTTCCGAATCGCGTGCCCAGTGAGGATAGTGGCTGATTGTGTACCATGCATACATAAGCCATCATGACTCTCTGCACGATGATCGGGTTTTGTGTTAGTCGCTCTTCGGTGTATATGTCTGAAAGATGAAACTTGAACCACTCAGTCATGACTTCCATGCGAGTAACTCTTCTTACTGCCGCCGCTACTTTGACTATAGCTTCGTCAAACTGCAGGAGTGAACTTGGCGAGACAAGGCCAGTATCTGGATCATGCCTGACGGGTTTGGAGACAGACACACACTGGCCAAGTATAATCGCCGGCATGGTTAAAACTTTTCCATCTCCAGAAACTTTGAAGCACTTTCCCGGACTGGGGGTCAAATTAGACCTTGCCGTCCAGCTATTTCGGAGATCTGGTGTCCACGATGGGACAGCTGGAAGATTGCCAACAGTCCCTAAGCTCAATACCCGAATATCTTGGATTTGTTCGAGAATGAACATTGTGACTTTGTAGCAGAGTTCTTCGAAGGTTTGGGTGTAGTCTGGCTGAAGGGCCGGAGGTAGAGGATCGCAAGCCAACAGACCAATGAGGGCATATAAGCGATCATGAGCCACCGTGGCTTCTAGTTCAGTAGCCTCATTCAGTAATTTCACCATGTCAAGGGCACACTGCTTTTCCCGGTTCACAGCATCTTTTGCTTCTTCTGGAGTTTGTTCAATCCTGGCTTGCAGAATGTTCTTGTACACCAGCTCGATAGCTTTGAACCTGACTGGGTTCTCTGCCATGAACGAGTAGAGCAGCTGCCCATCCTCAGATGGATTTAGCATCAGGACCCAAGTCTTGAAGAAGATCTCGTATCCCAACTCATAAGCTCCACAGAGCAAGATCGGCTGCTTCTTAGATAGTACAGCTTCTTGAAGGATCCAGATGCGTCGGAACCATGGTCGATGACCGATGGACCTTGAAGCCTTCCGTACGGATTCGACCTCAATTGTTGCTATTTCATCGGAACGACCAGAGCTCATAAACTCTTTGATCCGGTCATCTTCAGAAAGTTCACGACTGGTTGTACCGGAAGGTAACTGAAAGTGCTTCAGCCTTTGGGCCAATCTGCAAACATGGCTTTCCTCATCGCCGTCAACGGGGCCCAACCAAGCCAACACACGCTCACATTGGCCGTAAATCTCTGACATGCGGGGAACTTGGATTGACTTTTCAACCTGGTCATTCTGATTGATGCATATGGCATCTACCCAGAGCATTGCCTTATCACTGCCGTAGTCGTGGAACACATGACGGCGGTACTGATACAGAGCATTGTAGAGGTTCCTCGTGATGCTGAATGGCTGATCGTTGAGAAGGATAGTGGCGGGGTTTTCTCTGGCGCCCCAGACGTAAGACAAGGCCCAGAATCTTTGCGACGTGCGGGATTTAACGGTTTTGAGCTCAACGCGTATCAAGTCAGTGTTTCCAGGTTCCACAAGAAGAAGTCTTAGCTCGTCGAACTTCAGAGGCTGGTACGGAAAGAGAGTAAAAGTGTGTACGTCCATTGTGACGTAGTGAAGAGTGTTTGATTCCTCACCTCCCTGTTTGCCCCGCGCTGACAAGTCTCCACTGGCGTATCACCCTTGCAAGTCCAGCCTTGCTGATCAACATGGGTACCAGGATGATCAAGATAAGCGAAACCGAAGAAGCGCTGTGATAGACTTCACCAGCTGAATTGCGATGAAATCGTTTTTGGTAATTTCCTTATTGCGATGTGACTAGATCATCGAATGACGATCCAAGGACCAATTGCCAGCGTTTGATCTTGGTCCTTTGAATGTAGATAGTCTTGTCAATGCTTCGTTATCGGGAGCCGTTACGTTCTGTAGTAGCGAACGCTTGAAAACAAAGATCTAGCAGCTAAGAGCTGCTAGATTACAAAGTGAAAAGGACTCAAGCTCACCTCGACGCTATAAATATTCTTACTATCCACCCGATATTCTCATTTCTCCCAGCATTTCTCCCTTAACACATTTCACCGACTGTCAAATCGAAGACTCGAACAAGCTTTTCTCTCCGCCAATCTGAAAATTACATATGGTTTGAAAGAGTCCCTCCGTACATCTCTCCACCACGTAAGTCAATTCCCCGATCTATCCGAACGCTTCGACGTCTTGAGGGACGAGCTAGAACGTCTAGCCGAGAGACTCGCTTCCTATGGTAGGAGGGCTCCCCGAGGGACAAAACTCACTCATGACATATACACACTGAGGACTAGGATTTTGGGACATCGTGGTGCTATGAGAAGCATCATCGTCGAAATGAACAGTGCGTACAATAGAATCAGCAGCAGTGGATACGTTTCTGTCGCACAGCCTATACTATCCATGCGTGATGGGGAGACACTTCATAGTCGCACACCGCAGCTGGAGGCGTTGATGGCTGTTACAGTCTATGATGCGTATTATCAACGGTTGAATGGTATGGGGAATGAGGCTGTGCGCTTTCCACAAGAGGTGGTTTATCTTGGAAATTGCTGTGCTTAACACCAGCGATCATGGGATGATTCCAATGCTGTATTGGGGTCCGTGATGTAGGTCTCAGCGTAGTCTAATCAGCTGCATGACATTGCAGTACCTTAACTCTCTTGAACATTTCGATGTTATAAATTTCCATCTGCAGTATCCTCTGAATAGACGCTGGGTGCGTTTATGTCCGCAGTGATACCTTTCGTTTGGATCTTCGAGTCAACCGCGACGAGTGACTGAACCGCAGACAAAGTATCCTGGAACTCCTTCACAGCTTTGGTGATCCCCGCCTGAATCCCTTGTCGATTTGTAATCAGAGATGTTCGAACAGTTCCATCAGCAGCAGCCATCAAAGTTGCAGCTTGTCCCAAGTTACTGCCTAGTGCCGCAAAGGTAGACTGTATCTCGTGTAATGCCACGCCAACGCTCCGCAGTCTATCGCACAAGACTCCATTCTGCATGGATAGTAGATTTACCGCACCTGCAAGAGCATAAGCTGTCTTGTTGGTATCAGTGCTCTTCTTTGCAATGTGTGCTTGGTACTTGGCCCACGCCATTCTAAAGCCAGTCTGCATCGACAGAATGGGGTTTGAAGAAGATAGCCAGCCAGTAACAGGTATCCACATATAAGAAACAGCACCGTTTGCTTGCATCAGCTCATGTTCCTGTACAGCTAAATGTTAGCCAAGTTCCCTATCAACTGCCATATGAGGAGATTGAGATCCGGCATCGAAGACTTGCCCAATTTGCTATGGCAACCTGAGCGTTCTTAAAGCTATCGTTTAGGTCTATTTGATTCATATCAAACGTCGCATCAAGTGTAACGATGTAATTGTCAGCATCATTCAAACCGAATTTCTTCACAACGCTATCGATCTCTTGTTTCATAGCCTGAACCTTACTTGCTTGCTGTGTCGAGTCAGCCTCATCTTTCCCAGTCGTATGAGACTACTCACTGAGGCTATGCTGGCCGCCAAGCCCTGAATGCTGGTGGCTTTCTGGTTCGCTTGCTGACTCAGATTCAGAAGCATTTCACTGACGCTCTGGGCGAGACTTTTGAACTGAGGGCCGTTCTCCGAACCAGGCTGAGAGTATGTCTGGCTGGTTAACGTACTTATCATACTCTGCAGACTAGCTGCTCCGGCTCCAGTGAGTTGTCCGACGAGATATTGGCAAAGACTTTGCGTTTCGGCGAAAACAGTCCCTATATATCTGTTAGCCCCCGCCATAAGACAGACTACTCATTGCAATTTTACAGAAGCTCGGCAGTGCGTAAGAAGAGAATTCGTTACACGAGTTCCAAAAGTCCACTATGGCAGTTTCGGTTTCCTTCATAGCATATAAGCAGACGTGTTCTCACTTTGGAGCATGTACATACCTGGTATAGAAGAGGATCAAAACTGTTTAATGATGGCAAAGACGCTTCGGGGTATAGAGTCTCGAATGATGACTTGTCCGCGGGAAAGGTCATGCCAGCGACAAGGGAGACCCTCAGATCTGACCGCACGTGTTAGCTGAGGAGATTCCATCATGATAACGAATAATTACCGAGATAGCCATAACTTTGGAGAATAAATCGAGGGCGCTTTTGGGTTGAAAAGCTTCCATCGTCTTCAATTAACAGCATTGATCTAGTCAAACTGCCTGTTGGCCTATTCAATACATTGATCAGAGCTTGTCCAACGTCGGTAGGACTCGTAGAAGTGGTGCTGGTAGACATGGTAGAAAGGTGAAGGGAATCAATTTCCCTAGAGAGATTTCCTATTAAAATCACATGCAGCTGACGATGTTTAAGTATCCAACAAGCTGCGATCTTGCGCGCGCCTTTGGTAAATAACTCAAGGCCTAGAACAAGCCACTTGGCTTATCGCGCCTAAACTATCGAGTTCCAGGCCCTATTTCGACAAGCCATGTCTCATGGTAGTCGGCGCCTAAGTAAATAGTTCTGCAATAGTGCCATTTGGAAGAGCAATGAGAATTGCAGTTAGCGATCGTCATACTCTTCTTAAGTTCTCGGTGATGATGTAAACTCTCAGTCACAAGTCTCAACCGCAGTCACCCTCTTCCATCCGTTAAGCGTGGACTTTCGGGAATGAGGCTACCTCCACGTGACCCGCTCTTAAAATGGGACATTACGTTAAAACCCGGCATCAATGCCATGCTACCGTCATGTAAAAATACACTTCCTCGGTCAGCATTCGTTGTTGAGAATATCCGGTTAAGATCAGAGACCCCCTCCGCGCAAGCGCTGCGCAATCAATTCCGCCCTCACATCCCTTCCAGTGCCGAAATCCGATTATCGATGCGGTACGGGCCGTATTACGGTGTAAAAACCGCTCGCTACTGGGGAAAAAGAAACTGCCGACGGAGGGGTAGATGATCACCCTTGGCGTAGCCAATGCGGTTAGACTGCTCGTCATCTGCAGTGCTGCGGCGTAATATCCCCGCGATAACCTGACGTCGATAAACTTTCGAGTATTGAAGTTACCATACAGTTGAGACGGCTCGGATTTTACGCTGATCTTGGAAGGATTTTACGCTGATCTTGGAAGGGTTCTTCTCGAAGTGTAGCTCCCTTCTAACGGCACTTGTAATAAGCTTATCGCCGAGTGTAATTATGTCTCACTTTTCACATCCGTCCCGCTCGGTTCTCATTAACTGGTCGCTCTCCACTCTCCTCCTGTTTCACAACATTTCTTTTCGTCATCGCATGACTCGTCCCTGTCTCCCTCGATCCATTCCGCTCTCCGTCCGCGGAGTTTCCATGGACCATCCATGCGCCTCCATGCTTGGCTGTCGTTGCAACGGTGGATTACGATGGTCCGTGAGGCGTAGCCCTTCGAAACAGGCAATGCTTGGCGAAAATCTCGCTTATAATCGTATACGCCTATTATCCTATTGGCTCATGCACATGGCTGGACCACCGTAGTGTTACATTGCAATGGAGCAAATCATGGGGTTGAGCCCTTTTGAGCCCATATGATGTGTTATTTCGTTTATGCATTGTCGATGTGGTGGTATTCTGCGGACTCGGGCTCTCGGGGTATCAGAAATTCGAAGGACACCAGCTGGATGGACAGAAACGTCCGCACAGATATCCAGGCAATGATCTCGATTACTGTGTCACTTATTTTTGACATCCTTGACTGAGTCGCTGTCATTCTCGTACCCACGTCGGGCCTCGCACCTTAGAGCTCCGGTGAAATGGAGATTGAGGCCCAGTACAGAAGAGGAGCATACTATGTCGATCCCTCTTTTGATATATACCTCTTTAGGCGATATAAGTATAGCATCAATGCCGTGAAGGATTCAAATCCATCATCCCACCATCGGCAGCTCTTCAAGATGTCAGCATACATCGATACCATCCTCCAGAATCCGCAATATGCGGTTCTTTCCGCAATTTCCCTCATCACAATCTTAGTCGTCAACTTTTCGTTCTTGACTAAAGACGAGAAATATCCATTTCTTATCCCCAAGAAACCTTTTGAACTAAGCGATAGGCGTGTGGTCAAGGAGTTCGTCGCCAACAGCAAGAGTCTCCTTGCAAACTCGCGAACAGTCTATAAGGATCAGCCGTACAGGGCTTACACCGAGCTAGGCAAGCTACTGGTTATTCCTCCCTCGTGGGTCGAGGCCTTGAAAAGTAACCGACAACTCGACTTTCTACTACCCACTAAAGATGTAAGCGTTGGTATTGATAGTGATGGCCCGGTGCTGATTCTGATAAGGACACTCATCAATATATCCCCGGGTTCGAACCCTTTGGATTCGATCCTAAAATGCCGACTGTCATCAATAAGTATATCACAAAGGCCTTGAGTGAGTCTCTCTAGCTCAGCTATCCCAAACCGGTTACTGATGATCATTCTTTAGCCAGGGTAACTGGTCCTGTCTCTGAGGAATCCGCTTTCGCAATCCGCGACTGTCTCACTGACTCAAAGGGTACCTCACCGTACTTCCGCCTAGGAAGACAAATAACTAACACTTCTCAGAATGGCATGGTGTTAAACCCCAGGAAGACCTCATCCGCATCGTCTCCCGCGTATCCTCCCGAATCTTCATGGGCGAAGAGCTCTGCCGCGATGAGGAGTGGAACAAAGTCTCGAGCGAATACGCCCTCATGACTTTCGGCTACGGCCAGACTCTGCGTACATACCCCCGATGGTTTCGACCATACGTCCACTGGTTCCTCCCTCAGTGTCGGGCTATCCGCGCAAAACTGAACGAGGCGCGACAGTGCCTGAAGCCTCATATCGATCGCCGAAACGCTATCAAGCAGAAGGCACTGGCTGAAGGGAAACCGTGTCCTTTTGATGACTCTCTTGAATGGTTTGAGAGGGAGTATGAGAAGCATGATCCGGCAAAAGAGCAGATTTCTGTTTCGATCGTTGCGTACCATACTACTTCTGACTTACTTGCTGAGACACTTCTTAACCTTTGTCAACATCCTGAGCTGTTTCAGGAGCTGAGGGAGGAGATCATCACAGTCTTGACTGCTGAAGGGGGCTTGACTAAGGGGGCGATGTACAACCTGAAGTTGATGGACAGCGTGGTCAAGGAGTCCCAAAGACTACGACCAATTCTACTCGGTGAGTCAAAATCCTAGTACTCATTACCATCAAAACCACTAACATTCATGTCAAGGTGCATTCAGGAGAACGGCCACGGCAGATGTCACCCTCCCCAACGGCGACATCCTCAAGAAGGGCGAAAAGCTCATTGGAAACATGTCGCACATGTGGGATTCCGATACTTACGACAACGCACTCCAATTCGACCCCTATCGCTTTGTGAAGATGCGCCAGACAGGCGATGACAAGAAAGCTCATCTCGCCAGCACCAGCGCTGATCATCTCGGTTTCGGACACGGTTTCCACGCATGTCCCGGACGTTTCTTTGCCGCCAACGAGATCAAGATTCTCCTGTGCCATTTGTTGCTCAAGTATGACTGGAAGTTACCAGAGGGCTGCACGCCGCGACCTCATTTCTCGGGATTTAAGCTGGTTGGTGATTTTTCTTCGAATTTCCTGGTTCGACGTCGCACTGAAGAATTGGACATCGATTCTCTTTCCCACTCATAGGGCGATGGTTCTTCGTCCTATGGATCAATTGAGAACACTACGGGTTGAAGTTAGGATGAGTCACTTGTCTACTAGTAGCACCAAAATTGACAATATTCATTTATCTCCCTCGCTCTTTTAAAAAGCCGCTCGTCAAATGACTGTCTCATCCCGATTAATTATCGGAAACGCAATACACGCAGCGAGCCAAATACGATGCACCCATCAGAGCTTTTTAAAAATTCTCTGGCATAAACAGATACGAGGATGAACCCTCTAAGATCGCGAACCTTTTTTACTCTTACTTTGTAGCCAAAATATGACGGGCTCGCGGGTTGTTTAACTGTACCGAGATGCAGGATTTTCGTGTCATGGTGATGCACTGTTTTCGGTAGTTGATCTTGAGACCCGATACACTGGCACGCCAGTGTAAGATTGATATAAAGCTGTTTTCCTGCTCAGTAGTTGATACGATAAATATTATACGTCAATTACGAATACCGTTTATTACAGGCCAGACTCGCGTTCACCACATTCGATAGATCATCATGAATATCGACTACTATGGACGTATCGCTTAGAGTCTCCAATTCAACGACATTGCTGTCATGATCGCGACAAATACATGCTTCATAATCGGCTTTCTACAATACACCTACCCCATAGAACTCCCGATTCGCGAAGGTCAAGGTCTCATACCATTCTGAATGCAAACTTTCTACGCCGCTCACGAATTGACATTCGTCTATCTCTTCGCCGAAGCAGCACCTTGCTATGACTACCACTGGTTCTTCCTCTCAACGTCATTCTCACTAGCTGTCTGGGCAGGTCTCGAGATATTCTGCCTGTGGTATACCGTCCAGAGCCCCAAAGATCGCATCGCGACATTTTCACCTCTCTTTGGAAAGCAGCCGACTACTTCATCGATCTTGGCGTACACTTTCTTTCTGCAGCTGGCTATGTTCACAGTGGCCTGGGTATTGATCGAATTTCTTGGTACTGGTAGTTTCATGCTTACGGGAGCGCTCACCAATGTCCTTTTGATCGTCGGGCCGCCACATGAGTATCTGTCTCGTGGCTCACGAAATGGTCTTTCCATTGGGTTCTGTCTTACCAATGTGGCCTGCGTCATCTGGACATTCGCCCCGTTCAGCTTGGGAGCTGTCGTCCTGCCTAAGATTTTTGATCAGACTATCATGTATGTCGCACGAGTCATCTTGTTTGGATACTCTGTGTGGTTGACGACTGTTGTGGAGTCTTGCCCCCCCCCCAAGACAGCTACGAAGGGACAGCCGACACCTATCTGGTAGTTATATGGATTTGAACAACGGGCTGCTTGATGATACAACGACAGGCGAACATAAAGACTTTGAGGGCCGTGTACGTTCTGAAAATAGAGCCCGTAAAGCCTTCTGTATCCTAGCGCTATTCCTTTGCGACTATCTCCTGGAGATTCACTCTGCTCCAGTAGCATAAATCCCATCTCTCACAAGCTGACTCAACTTCTTGTTCGTCTTGATATACCGTGCCAGATCACGTCTCTTCTCAACCAACAGATCCATCACGATCCTTCCAAAGACCAATTTTCCTGAGAAATTCAGATGAGTGCGATCTCCCTCAATCTCGTTATACTTGTCGGCATTCTCTTGTCCAATAGCGTTGACATACTTGGTGCTTGCAGTGTTAAGATCCAGGTACTTGACGCCAGCTTTGTTCGCTACAGCGATTGCTGCATCGCGCTCGTTACTGAGATTCTCAACCACTTTTCCGTCCTTGAAAGTACGGCGGGTAAGGGATGTAACGATAATCTGCCAAAATCAGTCACTGCACACAAATGCCAAGATCAAGCTTACCGGCGTTCCTCCAGCCTCTTCAACCTCACCAATCATAACGGCAAGGTTATCTGAGTATTGTTCCAGCGTAAGAGTCTTCTGATCATTATGCCCAAATTGAATCGTGACAATAGCCTCCTGATCTTTCTTATGATTCTTCACGTTGTCAAGAGCAGTGTCCCATAAGCCCTGAGATCGGAAAGATACAGTCGTTGCACCGTTTTTGGCGATGTTTATGCCGCCTGCGGGTTTCTTGGTGCTGTTCAGAAGGGCATCACCCCAGCCTCCGCCTGTGGCAACAGTAGAGTCACCCGTCAATATGAAGAAGGGCGATTTCTTGGCCTCAACGCCTCCGAATAGAGTCAGAACGCTTGCAGCGAGTGGTAGGAACTTCATGATGAGATAGTAATGATCAGGGAACTTGACCGTTGGGATGAACAGATCTGTCCCCTCAGTGAACTATATACCTTCATATCCGGTAACTTCATCCAATCATTTGATTTCTTGCAGGCATTTCAACAGGTGTAATAATTCCGCCAATAATCGTGTCTCTGCCAAAGTTTGGGGGCATGACAAGGCACCCCGGATTTCCAAAGCTTAACGCGCCGACTCCATGTCGAGCTGTTGGGGTTAGTGCGGATCTCCACGCTCTGTTTTACTGGGGTAGCCGATTGGTACAGTTTACGTATCGGCAGTACAGCTCTGGTCTTGATATCCCGAGATCTTGCAGACCAGAATACGACTGCAACATAATGACAGTCTTTTAGTTTCACCAGACTACGTGATGAATTTTTGACTCGAGGTTTCTCGGGTAATGGGTTCTTTTATTCTTGACTTCTGAACTGGGAACTATCATCCACTACCAGCCCTAATCTCCTTTTTCTTTTCACGTTTCACACTTCCTCAAACATTCAGCTCAGCAGCCTTGGCCTTCTGGATAGACTCCTGGTAAGGCGCAAGCTTCTTCTCCAACTTACCACCCGGTCCACAGAACTTATCGACCAACTGCGCACTACGACCAATGTACAGCTCCGGCTTCATCATGCCATCGAGATCAGCCCAGATGGGCTTGAAGAACTCGGTCTTCCTGATTCGTTCAACGAGATCGTTGGACTTTCCGAGGCTCTGGACCTGGTGGGATGCTTCGAAGGACAGAACGCGGATTTGCTCGTGAGCCCTGGTTTTGTCAGTCGATTGTGATTGGATTGGGGTTGAGGTGGGGGGCTTACTCTTGTCGGGACACACCCATTGCGACGAGGCGCATGATGATGTTCTCGGTGATCATGAAGGGGAGCTCGGCCATGATGTTGGAGTGGATCTTGAGGGGGAAGACGACGAGACCCTCTGTGACGTTCTGGAGGGTGATGGCGACGGCGTCGGCGAGGAGGAACATCTCGGGGATATCGATTCGTCGCTAGATCTATCAGAATGTGAAATGCACAACGTACGCTGGGATTACTCACGCAGGCGGAATCGTCAAGGGATCGCTCCATCCACTGAGCGGAGTGGGTGCTCTGGTAGGTAGCGGCCTTGGACTGGAGGACACGGGCGAGACTGGCAATTCGCTCAGATCGCATGGGGTTCTGCTTGTAGGCCTAAAGGAGCATCAGTATGTCGAGTTCAAGTTCTGCGGAGTATGGCTGACCATGGCGCTGCTTCCGATTTGACCCTTCTCTCGGGGCTCGCCGACTTCCTTCATGAAGGCGAGATGTCGCAGATCAGAGGCAATCTTGGTGACGGTGGTGCCGAGGCCAGTGACGGCGTTGGCGATGAGACAATCGACCTTTCGGGTGCTGGATGATCATTAGTATCACAAAGGGAGCACGTTGCATTGTCAGACTTACTATGTCTGTGTTGAGATCTGAAAACTGTTAGTAAAGTACCTCGCCAAGAGTAGCATGCACTTACGTCGTAGCACTCCTCAAAACCAGCCTTTTGGCAAAGCAGCTCATTGAGCTTATCACACTTATCATGATCACCACCAAAACTAAAATCATCAGAACTCATCCCAATACCAATGCATGACAAACTCACATCTCGAGGAAACTGGCCTGAGTACCAGTAGTGCCCTGCGCACCACGGAACTTGAGCTCAGCGCGCACACGCTCAAACTCATTAAGATCCATCAGAAGATCCTGCGCCCAACCCGCAGCTACATTCCGTCAGAACACAATAACCCCCACCATGTACTGAGTGCTTGCTTACCTCGCTTGCCGACGGTGCTGATCTGCGCGGGTTGGAGATGAGTGAATGAAAGGGTAGGCTCGTTCTTCCACTCGAGGGCGAATTGCTGCAGGTTGTACAGAACCTTGGCGAGCTTGGGGATGAGAAGATCGAGAGCATCGCGCATGAGGATGAGCTCCGTGTTGTCGGTGACGTAGCAGCTCGTCGCGCCGTAGTGGATGATACCAGCTGCAGCAGGGGCAGCTTGACCAAACGCATGAACGTGCTGTATCTCAATCAGCCTTGTAAAAGTTGTCGCTGTACCGTGGTTCTTACAGCCATGACATCCTGGTACGCTAGTCAGCTCGCTTATCCCCAACACTTGATCAGTGCACTCACATGACGACGGATCTTCTCCTCATGACGCGCAACCTCAAAGTCATGGTCGGTGACAGTCAGATTCGCCCTCATCTGCTCGAGCGCCTCGTCGGTGATGGTGGTGATGCCGAGCTCCTTCTCGCTCTCGGCGAGGTAGAGCCATAGCTTGCGCCAGGTGGAGTGGCGGGAGCGCTGGCTGAAGAGGTGGGACAGCTCCTGGCTGCAGTAGCGGCCCGTGAGGGTTGTCTGGTAGGTATCGAAGGCGGCCATTTTGGTGACTGATTGATGGTTTGATATCGTGAGTAAGGCTGAGGGCGGGGAGGTCTTTTTGACGTGGGCGTGGAGAAAGAAAATTTTAGCCTTTGGCCCGGATAATTCTCTAGCCGTTTGTTGTTGTGCACTGCGAATGCCAGTGGTTGGAAACAGTGTTTTATGGTTGGTCAGATTTGTACTTCAGTGGGGCAATTCCCTTAAACCGCTCATCAGCACATCAGTCCATCAGTGCATGGCAGTGCACCACAACAACAACAACAGCTGAATAAATCAGTTCATTCTCACCTGACCTGGTAACCTTCATGATGCTCCTATCCTCTGCTTTTTTCAATCGAGCAGCAAAGATTAGGATCGCTTGCAGATCCGTACGCTGGAGACTAGGTTTGACTTTGGCAGATGCTTTGTCATTCAATGGCAGATCTCAACGATTCATACCACAAGATTCATCTTGTGACTTCTCCATGTTACTCATTGAATTTCAAGTCGCAATGTTCAATTACCTATGCTGAAGCCATATTTTTGCATTCCCGTGGTCGTTGCCAACTCCTTACCCGATGACGCTAGAGCAGCCTCATGATTCATAGCATGGATCTCATCTGGAGAGCATGATGTTGGCAGCAGCTCTCGAATGAAAACATGAGCAGCATGGACCAGGATCAAAGGGCTCAGAGGAGCATACAGGGTCAGTAATGGAAGCACCACAAGACAGAGGAATACTCAGATAAAGCGTTTGCATCAGATGAGAATCGAAACTCGGCACTCTCTATATTCAAGCGCCAATGACTATGCCATTCACATTCGAGACTGGAAGCCAATTGGTTTCTTGACGAAACGTTAGAGTATTATGGTCTTCTCTATTCTCGGTTTCAATTCGGACTGTCTGTAACATCGCTGGTCAAATTGCTCGCTTTGACATGCTAGCCTGCTGGTGCTAAACCTTGTTCAGATTCGAGAAATGCCAAACGACAAACCCCCCTATTGACTACTTTTACAAAACTGAAGCGTGAAATGTCCTGCAACAGCAAATCGATTGCCAATATCGTACTAAGAATTCTATTGGGTACCACGCATGTAAACTATTTATCCAAGATCAAAGTCTGTAATTGAAGTTAGAAATAGGGGTTTAGGGTATGGGATGAAAGTGTTTGACCGATAAGATAAGCTGATAAGATAAACACTGATCTGTCCCGCACGTCACAAGCAAAACCACTCAACGCGTGCCACGGCACAAGACCCATGTCACCCCATGTCACCAGATCTCTGATCCTCCCATCTCGGCAATGACGTAAACGAAATAAACTCGTGTTAAACGCATTAACGTTCATCTGATCTCCAAAATTACCCAAACCTCTCCAATCCCCATAAAACCCGTCCCTAGCGCCACGGAATCACCGGCGCACATACAAAAATAGCATCACGCTTACCAAGAACCGGTCTAGAACGCCTCGCCAACATGGGTCAATACGAGCAAAAAACCAAGTCCACCCCTGCAAGGAAAAGGGGCCCGTCCAATTTAAATAAACACTCACTCTTCCCCAAACTTTTTTTTTTCTTGTCTATCTCTTGGCTCGTCACTCGCTTATTCATCACTCTCGTTATACTTAATCTTCTTCGATATGAAGCTTTTTGGATCTATTGGCGCCGTCGCGGCGGCTTTGATGCTGCTTCCTGGTCAGGCTTTGGCGGGGCAGTACAAGGGCTTCAGTATGGGTGCCAACAGGGCTGATGGCGCTTGCAAGTACACTGCGGACTGGAAGACGGATTTTCAGACGATCAAGAGCTGGAACAAGGGTTTCAACGCAGTGCGTCTTTACTCTGCCGATGACTGCAACAGTAAGTTTCACCCCTGCACACAATAAGATCGACACATACTGATGGATTTTAGCTCTGGTCAAGGCTGTCCCCGCCGCCAAGCAGACCGGCATGAAGATCCTTGTCGGCGTCTGGGCTACCGACGACGCTCACTTCGGGCGCGACAAGGCCGCTCTTCTCAAGGTGATCAAGCAGTACGGCACCGACTGGATCGCCGCTATTTCCGTCGGCTCCGAGGACCTGTACCGCAAGGACATCTCCCCCGACAAGCTCGCCCAGCAGATCTACGACGTGCGTGGCATGGTGCGCCAGTTCAACAAGAACCTCAAGGTCGGCCACACCGACACATGGACCGCCTGGGTCGACGGCCGCAACGACGTGGTCACAAAGGCGTGCGACATTGCCATCACCAACGGGTTCCCCTACTGGCAGGGCGTTCCTATCAAGGAGGCTCTGCAGAAGAAGACGTTCCAGAACTCGTACTGGAGTGTGCAGAAGCACGTCAAGGCTGTGAACAGCAAGGCTGCTGTCTGGGTTGGTGAGACGGGTTGGCCGACCAAGGGACCTAACTACCAGAAGGCTGCTGCTACTACGGCTAGTCTGCAGAGCTACTATAACAATGTTGGGTGCTGGCTGTGGCAGCAGAAGGATGCTAGTGGATTCTGGTTCACTGCTTTTGATGCGCCGCTTGCTACGCCTGAGGTTGAGAAGTACTTTGGTATTGCGAACAAGGACCGCAAGCTCAAGTTCACCCTCACTTGTTAGATGGGGCGTATCTGATTTCGAGTATATTTTTGGACATTAGAGGAATCTGGCTGCGAAACAGGCGCTGGAGACTCATAGCATATACATTCATTCATAGACTATTTCATTCAAAAGCCAGCGGGGTAAAAATATAATGGCATTGTAATTCACTGTAGCTATCTCACTCGTGCCATGCGTCTATGATCTCTGGACCTCAAGCCTTGATGCCAAAGGGAGGGCCCAAGTAGCTCTTTGCTACACCTCCACAGTCAACCACGATCTTCTCAAGCAACATATTCGCATGCCCCAACCTGACATGTAACGTATGCGCACCAGGTCCCAAAGTGACATCATGCTCCCGGACCCATACGTTATCCGACGCAGCAAAGAACCAGCCATCGGCAGACGCCCATCCCTTGTCAGCAGCATTCTTCTCACTCTCTGGAGTTCTCTTCTGCAGAGGATAGCTTTGGCTTTGTTCCTCGTCGATTTGAAGGTCATATGTCAGAACATCTTCAGAGGAAAGATCCAGTGCGGTGCCGAAGTATAGTACTAAAGTAGCGTTGGAAGTCTGGCTGAAGAGGTAGAAAGGGTACTCAACATAGGGGATTGAATCGTTGGTATCGGTTCCTGGTGCGAGAGTCAAAGAGCCAGTTTCCAGTCTGCCAGCGTCAGGCAGAATTATGTACGGAGTCTGAAGGCGACAATCGGTAGCAGGGATAGACGTTAAATTGTCCTGCTCGACGAAACCCTTGAAAGAATTCAGTACTCGTCTGCCATTGATAGGCAAATGGACCTGTTCGAAATCTCCTTCTTCCGACCGAACATCGATGAGTACTTCTTGATCAAAGTCATCAGGAACTTGAGCCCAATCAACCAAGATCTCAACCCTGGCATCTTCTTCACCGGGTATCAAAACTCCCGAAACCTTCGACAGCTTGATCCAAGGCTGAGGAGCTGTAACAACCCAATTGATCTTCGGCACTCCTCGGGTAAAGATATCAAAGTATCTCGCCTCAGGTCCATACCGACTCATAGGCCGCAAAGTCAGCCCAGGAACAAGATCCCGTCTGCTTGGTTGCGTTCTCTCAGACTCTTCATTAATCCGACCTGGTCTCACACCCTCATGCCCCTCAACAGCAACACCCATCTGTCCAACAATAGGATTTGAATTCTGACGCTTCTGAACAAAGCATAATCCACCAATCATGTCGCGCGAAGGAGCATGCCATGTATCTTCATAGCCGTAGTGGGGCTGCATGAGAATATGGTTCCACTTCCCATCTAAAAGGCTGTGATATTCCCCTGAGAGAGTGAAGTCTTGGTCAAAGGCGTCTAGAGCGATTTGGGCGAATGTGTTTGCAGAGTTACGTCTTTGGCGAGCGTATAGCTTGTTTAGCGCTTGGCTCCAGCGCACTTTGTTGTAGATATAGGAAGCTTTGGTGGGATGAAGAATCAGCTGGAAAGATGCTGCTTTTTCTGCTTCCGAAACACGAGCATGTATCCTTTCAGCATCGCCAAGAAGCTCTCTCCATCGACGATACACGGTATCGGCTTCTCTGTAATGCAAAACGGAGAAAGTATCAGGTTCGATATGCTCATGCTTCCTCAAAGCGAGCAGCCGGTCATGTCGATGCCAGATTGACCCAACTTCATCCGCCAGCTCAGCGCCAAATTCTCGTTCTGCAGCTTGGCGGAAAAAGTTTGGGAGGGTATCGTGTTTGATACTGTTGATATCCCATGCTAGAGCCATGGCGAAGGAGATTGGGATTTCTTGAGGTTTCAGATCGCCGACATTGAAGATCCAGATTTGACGAGCGTTGTGATGGTACGCTTGCTGGAGTTGGTGCCATACTTTTCCCTAAAAGGGTATCAGCAGCTGTTCAGGACAGAAGGGGTTGAGACTTACAAGTGAGTTGGTGTTGATCCACTTGTAGCTGCGAGGATCTCCCACGTATTGAAGATGGTAATATACCTGGGCGACAGTTAGCGAGCGCTGGTACTCACAGCGAGGCACTTACACCAGCACCGCCCTTCCTCTTGGCCTCTTCCTTCGTAGGAAGTCGACGGATCGTGCCAAAGTTGTCATCCTGGAACAGAAGTGTTACATCCTCGGGGACATCCAGCCTGCCGGTTTCGAACATCGACTGAACCTCTTTATAGATCGCGAAGAGTTCTGCACAAATTAGCCACCCTCTAACCTCAATTGAAATAAAGCTCACGTGGTACAGCATCCTCACTCCCATAAACCTTCTTAACAACCCGTCTCTGCGTCTCAATAGCATCCTGCACCACAGCAGCAGGATCCTCAGCCAGCATCTTCTTATCATATTCACCTCTTATACCAAGAGTGAAGTATGAATCACAGCCCTTAGCTCGACTAGCGCCATGTTCAAAGAATTCCGTGATTTTCTGCTTGTTGGTCAACCAATTCCAGCTTCCGTCTGGATTCTCAGCGAACCACTCGTTTGACAGCCGTTGCATTGGTTCGTGGTGGGATGTAGATATTACGATGCCGTATTCATCTGCGAGCTTTTGATTAAGGGGATCGTCTGTGAAGAATGATGCACCAGGGTTGGGATAGCCGGGCCACATTGCTGGCCATAAGAAGTTTGCCTGTTCTCGTTAGTGGTGCATAGTAGTTGAATAGATTGATCTTATACTTTGAGTCTGAGTAGGAGTTCAAAGACCTTGACGTAGAACTTGGAGTTGTATCCTCCGAACTTCTCCCTTACCCAGCCTGTCAAAGCAGGGGCTTCGTCATTGAGAAAGATACCCCGGTGTCGCACAGATGGTTCGCCGTGGATGGTCTGTTTCTCGGTGGCATATATTTTCTCATGGTGTTTGGGTGGTACATCGGCCCACCAGTACCATCTTATCAATGTTAGCGAATCTGGCTTGATTGACTGTGTTGGAATGACCTACGGTGAAACCCCAATCTGCTCAGAGAGCGTGTAAATGCCAAATATTGTACCTCGCTTATCACTCCCAGCTATCACCAAAGCCTTCTCGCACTTCCCCAAAGGCTGATCGACAATACTCGTACTGAAAGTCTCCCATTTTCCCTCAATTGCCTGAGTATCAAGCTTACCCTGCCGCGTAAGCGTCTTGATGATACCACTCGAAGCAACGCTGCCAACAATGATAGCTGTTTTCGTCTCTATCTTATCGTAATCCGAGTCAGATGATATCACAACCAACGGACTTGCATCACCCTTCGTCACACGAGCAAAGTCCTTGGCCAAGTCCCCTGCGGCGCGGATAACACCAGGGTAATCTGATTGGTCCACCACAATCGAAGCACCGACCAACGCGATTGACCCAGGCGAGGGCTTGAAGTCAACGATCTTTTCTCCAAACATGACCGAATGAGTTTACACAGATAAATTTGTATTTTTCGTGAAGAGTTTAATAACTCAGATTGAGAAGTCGGTGTCAACTCCGAGATCGAGTCAGGTGATCCTGACTTTCCCCTCAATCGTTAGCTCGGTTTAATGTCATCCCGAATATTCCGCACTTAAAAACGAGAGCATCGTGGCCTTGGCAAACACGATGTCTTTCCCCTCATTTGCTCAGATCATATTAGTTTTGCGACTTCGGTGAGAAGGCCGGTTAGCGAATGGCCCGTTTCAATTCTGCTTGGATTATCGAACATAATTATCCGGCTCTCGACTACAGTATAATCTCTACAACGCGTAATGCCTCATACCAATGCCCGCTGAATCGCATCCATGGCCATGGCAGTGACAACACCCCTGCTTCCAATCTTGAGTGGCTTAGTCGCGTAACTCCACAACCATGCCAACTCCCATCCACCATCAAGCTGCTGACTCTCCAACAAAACCTTAAGGTCTCTATTATTCTTCAAACCCAGAGATTGCGCACTCAAAGTTCTCATTGCAGCACCGAGAACATCCTCGTTGCATCCCATGCGCTCCTGCACACAGTCAATAAGCAAATCTCTCATCCTCTGAAGGTTTGGGTCGGATGGACGTCTGGCGCAGAGGTCTGAGAGGATGTATAGAAACCAATCTGGAATCTTGTAATAGCGACTGCCGTGGAGAAACGCCCTGGTCTCTAGCATACGACAGAGATATTCGTAGACACTGGGGAGTTTATCGGACCACCCGTTGATTGTGAAGAAGCGAAAGACATTTGCGCAGACGCAGTGACAAAATCGCGGGCGGTTCTTATTAAACCAAGCCTAGGAAATTATGAGATTGGAGAACAGACATCTTGCAGGCCTAGCACTTACTTCCGGAAGACCGTCTTGATTGACGTATGATAATATCACATCCCTCGATTTGACCTTTTGTTCCATAGACATATCTTCTATCATGGTCATTGCCAAACACGTCGTGTCGGGATCATCCGGGTATGTTGTGCCATCATACGTAGGACTACCATGGAAGTAATTCCAAGTATCGCCCTCGTTCTTCAGCATGATAAGGTCTCTATGATGAGAATAAGCCAAAAAAAATAGGACCAAGGTCTGCGTCAAAGACTTACCGGTCTCCTGTATGATGCAAGATGAGCAACTGAGAGAAGTTATCCGGCTGAAGGTTGCCTGTATTCATCGTGCAGAAAAGATTCTTTGCATTCCTGTTCAAGTACGTCTTTGCGCGAGCAGCGGGATCCCCTAGCATGTTGTGGAGAAGTCTTATCAGCTCATCTGTAGTGGTAAAAACGAGGCCTTTGAATCCCTGGCATTGCGCATTGACAACGCTGCCGACTTTGTCGTCAATAAAGATGCAATTCGATGCTGATTCTTGTATCTTCTCCAAGAAGGCGCTGTAGATACCCATTTCCGGCTTTCTCCGTTGCAAATCGAAAGAAGCGATGAATTGATCGATGATACCCCAGCCCTCAATCTCATCCTTGAGGAGAGCAAGTTCTGGTCCTGGAATATTCGACAGGCAGCAAATTTTGACTGTTGGGTAAACGGTCTTCAAGTCTTTGATGGCAGATATCAGTGCTTTGTTTGGTTGCATTCTGTCTTTCATCTGTTCCAGCGCCTCTGTCCAGGTCTCTAAGTCAATCTTGAAGGCTTGGGAGACTTGTTCATAGGCCTCTTGCCTGGAGACTTTGCCCCTTTCGTATTCATGCCAGTATGGCGAGTCGAGAGCACTCTTGATTTGGGTTGAGGTCAGACCGACTGTGTTCTTGGATGTGTAGTTGAGAAGCACTCCGCCCAAGTCAAGGACGACTGTTGTATAGTTTGGACGATGCATGCTGGTGGTATATGTCTCATACAATAAAACAAGAGGAGCTTCGGCATTGGTAGATGTATTCGAGGAAACGATCTCTTATATAAAAACGAGAAGTGCTTAACTTATTATATTGGCATCAATTGTGACGCAAGGTCAGGCCATCACTATCAGAAAGCGTATTGCTATAAATGTCAGCGAAGCTGCAGGCGTGTGATGTGCCACAGGTCGCTAAACCAAAAATGCATCACATCTTAGTCCAAGAAGATTTCATTTACCCGAAATGGTAATCAATGTCACTTCCGTCGCGGATCAGTAATCATTGTTGACTAGTGATGCGTTCTTGATTGGCCGGGAATGCGATTGGTCAGGAAGGATTATCTCACCAAAGCCTGGCGTTGCAGTGAGCTAACTGGATGTGAAGATCAGTCACGGTACGGGAAACAGCCGAGTTGAGATGTTGACTGTCTGTCTCACGTCATGAGAAACGAAGATAACAGATTAAGATATGGCATATAGATAACACGGGGTGCATAAGTTTTGAGCACATGCTGACCTTGTATGCTGAACATCTAATTATATAAAGGGTCAGGTAAGGCGTCAAGACCAAGAGAACCATTCTCTTAGTCAATCTACCAGTTTGTATCTAAAAGACCTGATATTGTATAAACTAGGTAGGAAGCAGGAAATATTATGCTTTGCTTATACTAGCTCTACCTCTGATTACTTATCCCTGATTTATTCTAATACTCCAGTGCTAAAACTGCCTCTATAACGGGTGTTGAGAACAGGTCGAGCCAGTTATCGAGTTGGCTCCTGAGCTGACTATCTCTGCGATCCAGCGAGAATATGTTGAGCACGCGGATCTGCCTGACCCTGATCTGGCTCTATCTTCCATTGCTGTTCAGCCCGTCGAGCCCAAGCTGGTATACTGCCCGGACTGACTTTGATAAGAGTGATATTTTCAGTCGATAGGCCCCACAGCTGATGGCTCACAGCACGCGCATCGCACGTTAATATATTCTATGCCGCACATAATTGCAATAATGGAAGTATTAAGCTCACCTCTCCTGCCTGCATTTTCAAGCTCCAAACTTCAGACCTCTGTCAATCAACGGCAATATGTCATCTAGCCACTGTGCTTCTACTACAGCACAGCAGATATTAAGGTCTCTGTGGTTATATAAATTTCCAGCCACAAGTCTCAGGTGCAAATAACACAGCCAGTTCACAACTGGGACATGCGAAGCCAATGCATCTTATATTTCAGCTGCAACTCTCAAAATCCAAGCGGAATATCCCGAATAAAATACATATCGATATCATTCGTCGATCTCGATTAGACCTCTACCTGATGAGTGGCGGTGCAACTAGGAGCTGAAAGTCGATGAGACTTTGGCAAAGAGGCGTCACTTACCACGTAGAATAGCTTAGAGAATACAGAATTTAATCAGTCAGGTCCAAAGAAAGAGGGCTGATTTATTCTATACGTGGCTAAATAATGAAGTATGATGCGTTGTGAACATAACCTCTACCAGAGCACTCGAGAAGCAAGACTCTCAAAAGTTAGTAGCAGTCTAAGCCAATACCAAGAGCTTTTCTGTCTGTTTCCGGAAGTAACTTCGCGCCCCCAATACACGGCTGGAGTCTAGACCTTGCGAAAAGAGACACGGCAGGCCTGGGAATCTTGGCAGGTTACATGGCACGTTTTTACCCCGGTCATCATTGAGTCTTGGCCTCTTTATCTCCTGCACCACCGTATATTTGTGCTTTTGCACTTCAACATAGCCTCAAAGGCCTCGACTCATACTTATCTATTGGGGCCCAAATCAGTGTCCAAATCACAAAGCATCGGAGGCATGGCTAAATGAGCAGGTGGTACGGTATTGTCAAAGCGCTGCGCAGCACTTGGAGTCCGCGAGATTCGAGAACACATTGGCAAGACCTGAGCTGTTACTTTGAAGGATTCGTGAGTCTTGAAGAAGAAGGTCGCTTGTGGTTCTGCGTTGCACAACATGAAGGAATCACATTGATAGAATATTGCCTAAAGGTGAACAAACATGCGATGGGATATGGCCCCCAAGACTCTGGAAAAAGTGTTCCGCTATCGTGCTATAGCGCTTGGCACCCAAATGAGGAAACTCCCGAGTTATTGCGTGTAAGTTGGTAACAGAAGACTAAATCTTGAAAATATATAAATCAAGCAAACTGCGCTGGACATGATATACAACTCAGAATATTAACTCTATTATTATCCATTACATCAGAACCATCACTATGCATTCTCTCAAGATTATCCTTATCTCCTTAGCCCCTGTGCTGGCCATGCCAGCGATAAGCCCACTAGACATCGAATCTGATGAACCTTTCGATTTTGGACAAGGCTTCCTGGTCCCTGCGAACGTTTCCATTGATGACTATGATTCTACTCCCATGATCCCACTGCCTCATCTCAGCCTACGCGACCTTGACAGTCTGGAAGAGCCATTCGCTCCAGAATTCGGTAACATTACCGACTTGGATCTCGATACCCGTGCACCCAAAGAGACAAAAGTATTTTTCGGCAAAACTCAGGTTGACTACGGCTGCGAAGCCTCTATCAGAAACCCTCTCGGCACAGCCATCCACTCCATCTGCGGAAATGGAGATTGCGACAAGAGTGTCGTGTACACCCGAAAGGTCAAGCATATGGCAGGCGGTGGCCGTAGAAAGGACGCCTGGCTGCGTATCTCGGTTCGGGGCGAGTACTTCGGCCGTCACACACGAGGTTACATGGCCTCAGCCGTTCAGAAATCAGTCAACGACAAGACTGCCAAACCAGCTATGCGATACTATCTCCCAACGAACCCAAACTTCCAGGCCCAGAAATGCAAGATGTCAAAGTTTAGCAACTACATCAAGATGCGCAAGAACTTTGGCGATACTATCTACATGGAGATTGATGTTACCCTTAAGACTAGTAACTGTGAGTCATTGAATCGTGATAGTAAGAAGGCTTGACTGATGTAGACATAGCACACTGCTTTACACCGAATCTTCTCAAAGAGGTTGCTGGTGCCATGGGAGGGATTGGAGGTTCCTTTTTCGGGACTCTTGTTACGGGCATGATTGGTTGTTAAGTGGACGAAGGGTGGGATTCTGATCGGGCACTCTTCAACTTGCCAGGGATATAGACACTCAACTCCTATATCATCAATGTGTCGCGGGTCTAGATAGTGGAACAATAAACTCTGGGGTCTCATAAATGCATACTCTGGGGGTCTCTCGGTATCAGCTTTAGGCCCATCTGTAATCCTTTTCGTGATAATGCCAAACTTGCTCATGCCTGTATGTATAGTCGACTCACTGCGCCTACAATACTGTTCCACGGTCCAAGGCCCCCGGGATTCTTCCTCATCTATATAGTCCTCGCCCCAATCTTTTAATCTCCTTGAATATGAATTACAATCAGGTGCTTTGCTTCGCTCGACCTGATACTCATCTGAATGCCAGCGACCGAAGACCTTCCCGCATCCCATTACGAACCCGACAATAGCGAATCCGTCGTCTGGACTTAGATGAGTGGGAAGCCTGTGGCTCTGGATGGGGGGACAAGGCTCATTAGTTTCCTCCCCGTCTTCACCGCGTTCCATATCCACGCCCCAAATTACCGAACGGCCCCGATTTGTACAGATCTACCATACATGTTAGATCAGATTGCATTGGATTGTTCTCACTTACTTCAACTGCCTTGGGCGAGGAGTCTCGAAATAAGGCATGGTGGACTATAACTTCTTCGATCGTCTCGCCACCTGGACCATCTATAGAGAACATATCCCAACGCTGCTCAGGCCAAATCGAACCGTCGTCATCCACATCTCTAAGGTACCGAGTGCCCGCGTCTGTTGTAACGCGTAAGCTGCCAACGTCACAACAGTGGTTATTCAAGATATTGAAGCATATCGGGTCTCGGATAAGATACGCAGAAATGCTGCGTATTTGCGATAGCTCGCTGGTATCGTTGGCGAGAACGAGGGTGTTAAGTGGGACGAGGCAGTGCCAACGCTCGAAATTACGAACACGACCTTTGCATAAGTTCAGCTTTAGGTCGTCGGTCGGTGACATCAGGTTTCTGAACATGCAGTTCGCTGGGCTCCAACAAGAGACCTCTTGGTCTCGAAGTTTAAGTGGCTCTCGATAAAATTGCCCGCCGTTGGTAGCGGCTTGTAAGATCCTCAATTTCTCGATCAAGGGAGAAATACCATATGTTTTATGTGCCTGTCCAATTATCGACGTTAGAAACTCCGAGAAAGGTTCATGGATACTCACTGTTAGAGTGCCTTTGATGCCGACGATTGGCATGTCTTGCGCTGCCGAAAATGCCATTCTGGTTAGATGCTCAGCCTCCTGACCATACGTATGCTCTGAGCCATCAGTGAGATATAGCTAGCCCTTAGTTAGCGCCTGAAACGGCCTTGACTCTCGTCTACATACTGTAACGCCCTTACAAGAGGAATAGTTCCAGGAACAGGTCTGCCTGGATCTGAGAGCGGATGAAGCATAAATATGAAAGACAAAGCCCTTGATCCAAATACCACCCGCGAACGAGCCTGTAGTTTGGCATGAGTCACTTTCCTGCGGTTTATGCCCGAAGATTCTCTGGCCTTGTTCAAACGTAACGGCCATACCAGACAAATCCCCCTCCAAGTTCCAGAAAAGGTCAAGAGTCCACGGACGTAGTAATTCAGTCCAGTCTCGCAAGAAATACGCCGACCGAAAGTATAGAACTGGCTCACCAGTATCTCCTAGTACCTGCCTCTCACTCTCACGGCATCGGCACCCTAAATAGCTCCCTGTGACAGCTCTCTGCTGAGGTTCTTGGTTGTAAACCTTACCAATTTGCTCACAGACATTCCATATCCGTCGACGATTAGCGACTGGAAACATGACTCTAGTGACACCAGGACGGGGCTTGGAGGCTGCATCGGCCCATAAGAAAATCCTTCTGAAGTCTCTGTTCTTTAAACTTTGAGATTGCTCTTTTAAGTATTCGTGTAACTCAAAGAAGTAGGGCAAGTGAGTAATGATGCGCCTTCTCCAAAACGAATCGTTGTCTGTCAGGCCTGAATATATTTCTGATGAGGCGCAGAATAGGTTTATGAGACTATCGTTGTCAAGGAACTCCGAAATACTAAATATGGCCGTCTCCGGAAGAGCTGTGAGAGGGGTTGACTCTATTTTGACCTCATGATGGTGTTGGGCAGGCTTCTCGAATTCTGGACCCGAGATGTGCTTGGCGATATCGTCCTTCATACTTTCTAGGCGTTGGGGGCTGAAGACTGTGTACTCTTGTCGAGGAATGCATTCCCAGTAGTCCTTTTGAGCCTCGATGGGATCACCATAGTCCAGTGAAAGGCATCTATACTCAAGCAATCCAGCTCGAGGCTGGAAGTTTCTCACAACCGAGAACCGGTCCAAAGCTCTGTAAACAGCACCTTTTCTAATTCTTCTGGTGTCAGATGTCCCGGTCAAATACAGTGCTAAAGTCTTGTAGCATTCCAAGTGAAACGGTGTCACTCTTTCGGGACCCTTCTTGTTTCTATAGGCGTGTAGACGACGTACGTCAACACCTGCGAAAGCGGGATCTGTCCTCGTCTCGGTGGCCATGTCTACCCCTCGGCCAACGATAGCTAAATCCGAGACATAGAACCTAGCTTGATTAGCTTATGAAATGTATAATGTATAATAAGCGTACTTTGAGCTTGTAGTTGCTAAGGGGTTGTAGCCAAATAAATGCACTTGATCAAGCCACTCGACGTCAGCGTCGCAAACAACATCTGGATCGTACGTAGAGAAACCCCTCGGCCACATCAAGCGGAGTTTGATGATATGTGACTCAATTGTTACTCCACAAATAGCGCACCAAGCATTTCTACAGGTCGATGCCATTGTAGAGGTAAAACAGATGTTGGTGTCTATCAGTCTGTTGAGAGCATCAACGACGAGGCTTTTGACAATAAGGCGAATTAGCAGTAGATCTTAAGGAGAATGGACGATATTAAACTAATCAAAGACTTGTTTCATCTTGATACTCGTGAGGATCCATTACTCGACGGCCTGGGGGGTCACGAGATCCGCCAAGTGTGCCTTCGTGGTAAGCCCGAGGAAGAAGAAGCCATGGCAGGGCGTCAGTTCAGATTCGTTCTTCTGGCCGATAAAGCGGTATTTGAAGCTATGGAAAGGGGTGTGTTTGTCGTCAAAGCCGTCTCATATGACTGGCAGGACGGCTGGAACAATTGGGGCTGGATGGGGATACCAACGGGCTATCTGTTTGTCCTTTGGCAGTCGCTTATGGCAAGGGATGATAAGTATCATACGGTCTTAGACCTTGATGGCCCAGAAGAGGACCTAGAGGAGTAAGTATGGCGTGATGGCTGGATGGCGGATCCGACAAACAAGTGCTCCGAAATATGTATGGACATGGGTTTACTACCTTAATCAACAGTAGCCAGGAATCCCGACCTGGATAAGAAGGCACTTACTAAAGCTAGTATTTTAGAAAAATGAATGTAAATTCCCCAAATTACATAAAGGATTGTCAAATATCTCGTGCGCAAGGCAATCTAACCAGAGTCTTCGCCACGAGAAGTATTGCCAGAATCATTCACAGTGAGATTTGACCAAGCAAGGGATCGTAAATATATGACTCAAGAGCTGTAAATTGGCCTTTCGCCAACTAATACCCAGGCATCAGCCAAGGCTTCTCAGTGGCTGTCTGGACTTTAAAGTAGACATCAAATGACGGCAGGGCCAAGTTTCCAGTCCAGATCTTGGTTTCCAAATCACTCTCTGGGCCATCGCACCTCATCCAATAATACTTGTTAGTAGATTGCACATCGGCAACCAGAAGGGCTTCCCAAAGGTTCAGCAAACAGCCTGTTTTCAGCCGTGCCCAGCCCCAGCCCCCATGGTCGATGCGATCCCAGTCGTAGCCGACTGCCTTAACCACAAATTCGTTGTGTGCGATACCATCCAGTACCGCCTTATCAGCAACCAAGGCTAAACAGAACATAGCACCCGCCATTTTCTGCTCTGCCTCATGATGTAGTTTCCGGCAAACCTCTCGTATACCATTGATGTCGAGACCCTCAAAATGCGAAGGATCTTCATGTGGAAATAGACGAAATAAGCTCTTGAATATGTCCACTGAGGCTAGGTAGTTTTCCCTCTTTTTATAATAACCATGGTGCCAATTCGTGTCCTTCTTCCAGAGCTCCTCAGCGTCGTCACTCTCGTAATACCCAATGGATAGCGTGGTTTGTTGTCTTAATGACTGAAGAAGAATACTCCAGCTATGATCTGATTCGGGACCATAATATGTGCGATAAATCGCAAAACCCCAGTTTTTGTAGTGACTGAAGTCCTCGGGTCTGAAACGGTTCGGGCTTGGCATTTCAGGATGACAGTCCCGTTTTCGGGGAGGATTCCACAGGAGGTCCAGAATTTCCGAGATTTCTGCCATTTCCCAAACTCTGCTGGCAGATAGTGACGCACGTTCAATACTGAAGGAGAGGAGAGGTTGACAAGTTGGAAGAAAAGACGGAGAAACCCCTCTTCTTTTTAGGCAGCAGACACGAAGAGTCTCCACATGAGGTGTTGGTCGACAGTATTGGCATTACTAATCCTCTGCCGACGTAGAGGGGTCAGATGGCACAGAATTCGGGAAGCTTGATTGCCATTAAGTTGGGATTGATGTTGTAATTATAGGTGCTCGATCACTTCGCATATATATAGAGATGCTCATGCACTTCCAGTTTGGATTTCAATGTCTGCTAGTGATCAAGCGTGAGCTGAGAAAATCTAGATCCATTTGAAGTCCGAGCTTCAGAACAGCCGCCAGTTGGATGAATGGAGGCGTCGCCTGGCCAAGTATACCTTTTCGACTCCTGTCCAAACCAGTGATTTATCTCCCAGTAAACGTCAGAATCAATGGAGTCCCAAAGTAAAAGTGCCTGCCAAAGTTCCAACACCTCACCAGTTGGAATTCTCATCCAGCCTTGCCCGAGTCGATCTTGGTCCCAATCATAGCCAACAACTTTAATCACGAACACACCACGTGCGATATCGTTTAAGACTTCTTCATCGGTGACAAAGACAAAACAAGATCTCGCCCCTTCTATATTCTTCTTAGCCTCCGGAAATTCCTCGCGACACAGCTCTCGAATTTGCGCGATATCCAGGCCGTCAAGCAAAGATGGGTCTTCTCTTAGTGTAAGACGGAATAGCTTCTTCAACCGGCTTATGTCATCGACATACTCGCTTTTGTCTGCGTATAAACGACACTTCTGGTAATGGTCCTCTTGGAATATTCTTTCAGCCTCATAGAAGCCGAGTGCAAGGTGTGTCTGTCGAGTCATTGCATCGATAAGTGTCTCCCAATGCTTATCTGAGTCAGGACTATGACATGTCCGGTACACTGTGAACCCCCAGTTATGATAATACTGGACATTTGCTGGATCTCTCTTGTCAAGTGGACGCCTCTTGACTCCGGTTTCTTTTCGTGGGGGCCGCCAGAGGAAATCAATCATGTGTGAAATCGAGAGCGACGGCATCTCCGCGCTATTTGTGCTTGGTATAGATGCTGGATGGGATTGGAAGATGTTGGAGACTGTTATTGGTTTTGAAAGGACTGAAATGGATGAAATGCTTTAATAAGAAATGCATTTAGTAACATTCGCTTAAGATGTTACTATATTTATAATTATACTTCACTAAGTATATATTTCTGATGGCTGTTGGTGTATTTGATTGTAAACTAAATCTATGTAATTAATTATTTTACCTCCGCTAGAGGGCTGCATAGTATATACAATAAGTTAAATAAGTATCTGAAGTTGACTTAATGCTATATTAGAAATATTTGAATCAATGGTTCTCTTATAGCTGTCCCTAGTCCCCTTACTCTAAAATTAGAACTTTGACTGCTATAGCTAGTGAACCAGTTCACCATGAGCTTTAGGGCAATAACTCGTTGGTGGATGTGCATGAATAAAGGTTCCCGTGCCTAAATGTAGTTCTCAAGCTCTTCTTCTGTTGCCTGGAAGCACTCAATCATATCCACCCGCTTGGCATCGTAGTCAGGCCGCTAGATTTTCAGTTGCAAGAGGCAAAAATGGAGGTACTGAGAATTTTGTGAATACTCCAGATCTGGGATGGCATATTGACAATTTCGGTCACGATTGCCATGTTCAGGAGGCCGTTCCTTTGACGCATCCACTCGCTTTGATCTGACAAACTGTTTGTCAGTTCAAAAAACGCTCGCGTAGGTCCACATTCGGCACTATTGTTATTCCCTGGACCACGGGAGAGACCGAAGCCGCATGCCAGGATCTTAATCATTAACCGTGACAGTGACTAAGTTCACGCCTTCTACTTTGTGGAGTATCGGGGTTCGGGCCACTTGCTCACCCGCTAGCCCGTGGAGCCGTGGACCCCTAATTCGCGACTAGCAGAACCAACGACAAACAAATGCTTCAACCAACACAGCGTTACATACGCCGCGGAGAGAATTATCCTCCTGAAAACTTTTCCCTGCCGTATCCGTCTTGGCACCAGTGCAGCCAGGCCAACATCGGCAGGGCAAAACTAATACAGAACAAACGGCCTTTTAGTGACAACGTGACTTGGGGCCCTGATGAGCCCTGCTTGTCGATGGGCTAAAGCTAAACAGGGTTCGGTAACATCCGAAGGATGCAGATCATCCCGCCAGCCACATCAATAGCTTACAGGGCTGTTCCAGAGGAAACGTCATTGGTGACATCCAAACCCTCAGCATTTTCACAATCATGTGTGTACGACACTTCTGGAATAGCTTTAAAAATTACAGTTTTCATTAGTGCAGAAGCTCTGTTTTTACGACACAAGCATCAAAACTTCTCGACCTCGGTTAAAACCCACTTAAGCTAATTAGCCGGAGAAAGGTTCCTGGCCCATTAAAATAGGCTTCCGAAAATACGGGTAGTGGAACTTGAGTCAGAATGTAACCTGACCGCCGTGTTCGTGTCCAGCTTAGGAAGGTGTCTCGCGACTTGATTTTTGGTTCAGACAAACAGTGACATTCAGCGTGAACGAAGTGGGGACTGCACGGGTGATGGACAGGTCAAGGATTAACCAAGGAGCTCAGCCGCAGCGGGACTTGTCTGCTAGACCCATTACATTGAACGTTCTTGGCAATGACTCCCTGGTGCCTCGTTCTTTTCCAAAAGAACCTGCATCACGGCTGTTGCTTCATGCCTTTGAACTTCAGCACCTTAAAGCGGCCTCATGACCCCTGCCTCTATTTCCGTTCCCACGCGCACCCTCCAACCACTTCGCCCGTGAATCCTGATATATTTGTCGCGCAGACTTCCCAGCTTCATTCCGGACATCCATTAACTCCACTCCTCTAGCCTTCAATAGTCTATCCAACATAACATCTTGTGCTCTCATTATCTCAGCAGCTTTGCTGCGTGACGCGCTTGGAGGACAATTGAATTGAGAAACCCTATGGATAGGCATCTCGTTCTTAAAATTTGTCACAGTCGGGTCGGCACCATGCTGAAGCAAGACGGTCACAGCTTCACCGAAGTTTACGTTAAGGCAAGCAGCATGCAGTGGCGTGTTTCCGCAATTGTCAACATCCGTGACATTAGCGCCGTGAGCAAGCAAGGCGGATACAGCGGCGGCGTCGACAGGCATATTGGAGCCATCACGACGGAACAAGGTGTGCAAGGGCGTCTCGCCTTGTTTGTTGCGTATGCCCGCATCAGCACCCTTTTGACATAAAAGTTCAAATATGTCTGTATATAACTTGCCACTCCGGCCAAAATGTCCAGCCGCATAATGCAAGGGTGTATTTCCGTCTTCATCTTGGATATCAACACTCGCCGGGTTGATCTGTAAGAGTAATCCGATAACACTTGCGATATCGTGTACCCTTTCCTTAAGCATTGGTATTGGGATGTACTGAATCTCATCCGGCAATTGGTTTCGTGTCGCCCAGTGGATAGGAAGGCTTCCGCGACTGTCGCGAGAAGATACCATGTCTGCCTGGTCAGCACCGGGACCACCAAGTAGACACTGGACAGCTTTATAGTTGGCGCTAATGCAAGCCATGAAAAACGCCTTGATATCGAAAATTTCGCTATAATCATTCCGGAATCCCAGATCGTACGGGAACTTTGTCACCCTGGCTTGGATGTCAGCGCCACCTTCGATGAGTCGATTGATGAGCTTGGGGCTCGCCCACTGCACCGCCAGAGTCAGAACGGTATCGGGCGTTTTTTCCGTATCGTTGATTGGGAGCACGATATCAGAAGCGCGGGCACCGTAGTCGAGGAGAAGATCCATGACTTTCTCATTGTTCTCCACGCAGACATCATGCCAATCAGCCGAGCCGGGATATCTGGAGGATTCGATGTCAGCAGCCGATGCCAGAGCCGTATAGCCTTTGCCATCTCGGTCGTGTATCCCAGCATACAACGGCTGGTTGTCAAGTAAGAATTGCACTGTCTCAACGTGACCTCTTC
Organism: Fusarium coicis; assembly: GCA_013781345.1. Classification (NCBI taxonomy): domain Eukaryota; kingdom Fungi; phylum Ascomycota; class Sordariomycetes; order Hypocreales; family Nectriaceae; genus Fusarium; species Fusarium coicis. The sequence continues at coordinate 149,878 of JAAOAJ010000068.1, read as the reverse complement.
TCGCGGCACTCATGTTGCCCACGGCCCAAGGCGCGACAGTCAGATATCGCTTGAGGGCGAGGGTATCGTTTCGGAGAACTATTTGGTAGAGAAGGCGAAAGTCTTCGGTCTCGCATAGAACAGAGCCGTCTCGATCAATCATTTTCATAGGCGTGCGAGGTACATCCTCGGTTTCGTCATGGTTGCCGATTGGGCTCTGAACAAATTCCTGATAAGGCGATTCATCGAGGCCAATGAATGAAGAAACCATTCTTGTGAAGGGTTGGCCGGTTTGAAGAATGAGGAAAGACGGATCGAGAGGGATTTGCAGCTTGCACGGATTTATGGTTGGGTCTTGAATAATTGATCTAAAATTCTGCTCCAGTAAGTGGAGTTGGTGGAGATGAGACCAATGCCATGCATGGTATCCGCACAAAGACATTCTATGAAACAGGCTTCGTATTGCATTTTAAGTTGCATCTATTTAACAATGTGTCGGGGGAACATTGCTCTTTTATAACTGTAGCTACACTCCTTGGATCATTCATACACCCACACAAACCCAATACTTGGCCCAGAGGGCTGTGCATTTGGAACCAATCGCCGGATTCCACTTTACCAGCTGCGCAAGAGAAATACTGTAGTACTTCTGGATAGATGCACATGTCGTTGTAGACTGGACCTGGTGAAACTTCTTGCAATTACTAACCAATCCAGTCTGGATCGGCGAAGGCGTCTCGACCCCGTTTCCCGGCTTGGTAGGTGTTCCACCAATGACTCCAACGCAGACGGTGTAGTCCGCCCATAGTCCCTTACAGTCCTTACCAACAGCAGGATTCCATTTGACAAAGTCTGTCAAGGAAATCTTGTAGTAGTCCTGAATGGAAGCACAAGTGGTAGTTTTCTTCACGGTGTGGAACTTGTTGCAGTTGCTGACCATGCCTGCCTGCACAGGAGGAGGTGTCTTGATTCCATTGGAAGAGCCCTTGGTTGTCGTGGCAGCCTTCGTAGTGGTCTTTGTCGGGGGCTTCCAGCCGACAGTTGCAACGCAAACCCAATAGTTGACAAGGAGCGAACTGCAGTCTTTACCGACAGCGGGGTTCCACGAGAGGAAGGTTGAGAGCGGGAGGTTGTAGTAGTTCTCGATGGAGGTGCAAGTGGTGGTGGACTTGATCTGATGGAACTTCTCACAGTTCTTGACCATGCCGTCCTGAATAGGTGATGGCGTCGTAATGCCATTGGCAGGCTTGGTCGTAGTGGGTTTGGCGGTTGTTGTTGTGGCAGGCTTATAGCCTTCGACGCTGATGCAGACCCAGTAGCCCTTCCAGAGAGAACTGCAGTCTTTGCCAACGGCCGGGTTCCAGGCAAGGAACTGAGCGAGGGGCAGTTTGTAGTATGACTCGATAGAAGAGCAAGTGGTGGTCGATGCAATCTGGTGAAACTTGTTGCAGTTCTTCACTAACCCCTCCTGAATGGGAGAGGGAGTCTCGATACCACCAGTCGCGGTCGGCTTCGGCGTAGTGGCTGAAGGCTTAGCAGTTGGGGTACCGGGAACGCCAACACAGTAGTAGTAACTTGCCCAGATACCACTACAGTCCTTGCCAACTGCGGGATTCCACTTGTAGAAAGTGTCAAAGTCGAAGGTCCCAAATTTGGACACGATCTTAGCGCAAGTGTCTCCCTTGACAGCCATGTGAAACGATGAACAGCTTTCGATGAGTCCCTCTTGTGTCTGAGTGGGCTTGGGAACACCTGTTGGCTTGGTAGTAGTCACAATGGTCTTCGTCGGAGGGCTTGTTGGTGTTCCTGGAACACCAACGCAATACCAGGTATTAGCCCAGATACCGCTGCAGTCCTTGTCGACGGCTGGGTTCCACTTGAAGAAGTCATCGAAATCAAAGGTCTTGTACTGAGAGATGATCTTGGCACAAGTGTCACCCTTCTTAGCCATGTAAAAAGATGTACAGCTCTCGATCAGCCCGTCCTGGGTAGGACTAGGCTTCAAGTCCTTGGTGGGTTCAGGCTCAGATTCTTCGGTGGAGGTCACCTCGGGCTTATCCGGGTCAACAGGCATGCCATGGTTGATCTCGACGCAGTAAGAGTGACCGTCCTGGATACCAGTACAGTCTTCCTTGACAGTCGGGTTCTGAACACGGCGGAGAACTGATTAGCCACGACAGCTCCGAAGAATAAATTAGAAACTTACATATTGTGCAAATTGCTGGGGGGTAATGGCCCAGTCCTCGATCCATCTGGAACAGTCTGTACCGTCAACCCAAGTATCATAGAAGGTGCAGTCCGGTGTGATGCCTGGGTCGGTGGGTGCACCAGGATTGACCTGTCGACGATTCTTCTTGCTTGGTGCTGCAATGACACCAGTGGACAACAGGCCCTGGATGATAATCAAAGTGAAGCGCATCGTGAAACAATTACCAATTCTCTACAAAGAGTTCTTGGTCAAGAATCAACAGGCGGTGATGACACAAGGAACAATCGGAACTGTGTTTGGCGTACGGGCTATCTGCTTTGTACTTGCAGAGACGGGCCGCAGACTCAGCACTCCGGCTACCATTCCCCCATGCTATGTTATTCCGATGGCGACTTGGCGATGAGGTAAATGGGGCGTTCAAAAAAGTCGAGTGAGCCAACAGACACGGGCTACCCGCTCTGCAACCGAGCCTGTCGTTGTAATGGATCCATGTATTTTGTACTCCGTTCGAGTTGCAAAGCTACTCCTGTTCCGAATGTAACCATAGAGGGGAGTGATAAACAGATTACATGGATAAGCCGTCTCCGCGCTTGACATACGGTAGCTGCGCTTTTGATCAGATCTTTCGCTCGCTCGTCGTGACAACAAGATATCCACACATGGCATCGTGTTTAGTGGAGCCATTCCATTACCGAGTAACGTTCCGCCTTTGCCAAGGCACGCAGTACTGTCATGACTGATTTTAGTATGGTCAATTCACCAACTTGGAATGATGGAGGCCCCTGCTCGGCAAGGGATTTATGCCTGTGGCCATTTTATGTAAGGTAAATCACACAAAGGCCATTGTATCCACTTGGTCCGCCACGACCGCACAAAATTACCTCGGCAGGTACTGAGTACTCGGTTTGGATACATATCTGTATTGCCTATGTATAGTAGCTTTCGGCAACATCGACAGCGGAGGCAGGCACGACATGGTATGACCAGTATGGCAGAGACTTTCCCAGGAGTAGAAATATCTTGATACCGACCATAAAACGTCTCCCAGAACAAGTGCCTAATTTGGTAAGCCTCTTGAGGCCATTGCTCGGGTCCACAATGGGATTTTGTTACTACGCTTCGGAGTCTTCAGAGATGGGACTGTTGGTTGGCACGCTTGAGTCATCAACAATCTTGAGGCAGTAAGTGGAGTTGGCAAGTCGGAATAAGACTCTTGTCATAAGGTTTAGGGTTGACATTGTTTGTTGGCGGCGTTACCGAACAAGCACTAAAAAAGTGGGAAGGATCAGTCACCTGTCCTCTTAGCCTGTGTCTAGCGGGATGATTCCGGAGTTTTATTATCCCCACCAACTGTTGGTTGTCCTTGCGCTAGATACCGATCAGGCAGCCCAGAATGCCAGGTGCTGAGGTTAAATTACCATGTATTTTGCGATGTAGTAGGCACGATCTGCGTCGGTTGCGACCACTGACTCACAAATGGTCTGCCTTGTACATTAGGTTGTGGTTAAAATGCTTGTTGTACTAAATGGGACAGTGAAGACTATCTCGTTCACCTACGGAAGTCTCAGCAAGCATCGGCCGTAGGCCCACGGACGTTGAGTTCAATTATTTTACGCAATTGATGTGGAGGCAAACTGAGCTTATTGACATGTCATGGAGAGCAAACAAATAAAGAACCTTGATTAAGTATGCTATTGTCATTATATGGAGCCAATTGACCAAGAATGACAACGGATACGACGGCAGTTTGACCAGTGATTGTGGCAAGGGCTTGTCTAATGCTTGGAGGTACACAGTTGAAGGGTTCAAGTCCCTGCCGAACATCATTCTTCGGGGGCTTTTGGCTTGAATACAGGGCCGTTGGCGCTGCTGAACTGGATTTGGGCTTTGGGACTAGCGACGTCCTTATCCTGAAACCTGATCCGGGAGCCAGCCTGCTTAGAGCCAAAGGCTCCGATACATATGGTCTTTCCATAGAAGTCAGTAGCCTTCTGAAGGTTGCTGCAGTCGACGTTTATCCACGAGTTGAAGTACTCGACATCGTCTATGTCAAGGCCTTGCGCCCGCTCTATGGACCAGCATGTGTCACCTGGCTTTATCACGTACGTTGGGCATGTCGTCGGGAGACAGAGCTTGATGCCTGCCGGAATGTCGCGACAGTCGCCGATGAGTTCCTGATTTCCCATGTACAAGAAAACACCAGCAACGCCTGGGTTGGACTTGGCTATCGAGTCGCACGAGTCGCCTTCCTTTGTGGTGTAGTACTTGTTGGTCAGGCAGTAATCGACTGTATCTTTGACTTTTTGAGGCGGGGGGAGCTCGGTTGGGCCAGAGCCACCACATGTCTTGTAGACCTTCTCCAGCTGGGACTGGTAATAGTGGTTGTAAACCGAGTATGACGATGACTGCATCATCGCGAGCCGGCGTTGGTAGCAGACGCTACAGAGCTCGTCGCGGGGCATTTCCTCGCCTTCCTTGACCTCGGTAAATTCGGCGATAATATCTGATGGAAAGAAAACTTAGCCATGCACTATTTCGAAGTCATAAGCGTAACTCACCACCGCAGTATTTCTTGGTCTTGGGATCTTTGATGCAAGTCTCGTTCCAGCCGGCCCAGATGTATCCGCCGTAGCGTTGAGGGACACCATCTCCGTAATCTTCATCTGCGCATGCGCTAACGACGGTGTTGAACCAGCTTCTGAGAGATGCAGAGCATGTTCCGGTACAGATTTCATTCGTCAACGTCAAGTTTCCAAGCGACCCGTGGATGCGTGGCGCCATAAAGCTGCGTATATACGTCGGGCAGGCTATGTCTGCCGACAAAGCCTTGACACACGCATCGCCGACACTTTTGCTCTCGAGATCGGTGGCATTGTAAATACGAAACGCGGCACTGACACCAAAGGACAGACTCAGCAGGGAGACAAGACGGTGGACGTTAACCATTGTTGGTTGTTGGCGATTCCGTAGACGTGACAATGAGTGAGTGAGGAGATGAAAACGGGTCAAACAGATAGACAGACAGACTTGAACGACATCCAGAAACGATGGGTTCAAGCTAGACCCCGAAGCAAGCTGAGGCGCTCACGTCAATCGATAGCTATCCTCAGTCACGTCAAAAATGCGAGCCAACTTAATTGCAGTAGGGATACCGGTCGCAAAAGAGCCTAGTCTCCACTGTGTCGACGGATCTCGCGTTCATCAATGACAGAGTGGCGGATGATACGAGACCTTTTGCAAGAAGCTAGACAGCGACCAGGGTGTCTGTAGGGTTCTTCGCGCGAAAAGAACAGCAGCGAAGAACCGACGCGCGATTTTTGTTTATCATGTGAGTGCCAAGACCAAGGATTTTACGTTTTTTGCAGAACCAACAGGTGGAGCTGTGTCTGTGTCCAGCCAGCTCTGAGAAGACTGTTACTTCTCCGTACAGGCATCCTAAGCTGTTGGTTCTAGCAAAAACGGAGCCCCAATGAACCAATGCCACACTGTTCCTGATCAAACCCCACCCTGATGCAATCTTGTGTTGGCGAAAAGGTCCGACGCGGTGAGACGGGCCGGAAGAGATGCCCGGTCCTTGATCCCTAGGATCGTGTGGATTTTATTTTTCTTGTACGGAGTACTCAACAACGAGTCAGCTCTCGCAGTGATGGGCCCTGGACCCTTGATCGTGGGCCTGTATGGATTACAGTTTTCATTTTACACCTCTTAGCCGAGGGAGCCAGAGTGCAGAGCAGATCTCTTGCAAAGTGGCCGTCTTCTACCGCTGGGGCAGGTCGTGGACTCAGCTCTGGGCCGAGGGTTACCAAGCATCTGCGTCTCGTTGAAGAATGCCCAAGTTAATTAGCTAGACTATGAATTTAGCTCATCTCTACTAAGTGCATTCTGTCACATCGAAACTCTCCTTCACCGTTCTGACAACGCATTCTTCTCATTCATTGACACCATTTCATTGCGATTTGAGTGTTCTTTTCAAGCTGATCCCTCGGGTCTGGTCCCTACGATGCGATTACGCGCCTGGGCTTTCATCGTGCTGCTGCTGTGCCTATCTGTAGCAGCTGACAGCACGACTTGCAGCGCTACCAAGCGATGTCAGCAGGGATGCTGCAACAAGTCTGGCAACTGTGGCTTTGGCCCTGATTGTAAGGATGACAACATGCTCAACCTCATTACCAAGGACTGACTCCATCAAGATTGCGGGAAATCCGTTTGCCGGTCTGATTGCAACAGAAAATCGGAGTGCAATCCCGGTTTTGGCAGCAGTTGGGCCAAGAACGATAAGTGCCCTCTCAATGTCTGTTGCTCGAAGCATGGATACTGCGGTGTGAGTATGCTTACAATGATATAATAAATAACGTGCTGATGGAAGATCAAAAGACTACCAAAGACTTCTGCGGAAGCAAGACAGTCAAGCGTCCAAGCTGTAAGAAAGGCGCCGACATGGAACGCGTCGTCGGCTACTTCGAAGGATGGGCGAAAGACCGGCCTTGTGAAGTCTTCAATCCTGAACAGATCCCTATCGGCCTGTATACGCATATCAACTTCGCATTTGGCACCATCAATCCAAATACATTCGCACTAGAAGCCAACGCACCAGAAGATAAGGCAATGTATGAGAGGCTAATGCTACTTAAGAAGAAAGACAAGAACCTCAAGATCTATCTTGCTATTGGTGGGTGGACATTCAATGATCCCGGGCCTACAGCCAGCCTCTTCTCCGATTTAGCTGCATCTGTAGCACGCCAAAAGACGTTCTTTAGCTCAGCCCAGTCCTTCATGTCAACCTACAACTTTGATGGGTTAGACTTGGACTGGGAGTATCCTGTCGACGACAAGCGCGGCGGCAAGGATTACGATTACAAGAACTTCCCCAAGTTCATGGCCTCGTTAAAGAAGATGATGGATTCGGGAAACAAAGGCTTGACCATCACCCTTCCTGCCTCTTACTGGTACTTGCAGTACTTTGACATAAAAAAGCTGGTAAGTCTATCTCTGACGTAGACACGAGAACTCAATTAACGAGACCCAGGAACCAACGGTTGACTTCTTCAACATCATGTCCTATGACCTCCACGGTGCCTGGGACCAGAACGTCAATTGGACCAAGCCCTATCTCAATGCCCATACCAACTTGACCGAGATTGAGTCGGCACTGGATCTTCTTTGGCGCAATGACATCAGCCCGAGCAAGGTTGTCATGGGCCTAGGGCTCTATGGTCGTGCCTTTACCGCCAGCTCAGGCGCGTGCACAGAGCCAGGCTGCTTATTCAATGGGCCAGCCAACTCAGGCTCTTGCAGCCGAGAAAAGGGCATTTTGCTCAACTCGGAGATCTACAACGAGATCAAGAGCCGCAAACTGAAGCCCAAGTTCTACAAAGAGGATGCGGTCCAAGTGTTGACATGGGGCAAGCAGTGGGTGTCATACGATGACGAACAGACGCTTCAGATCAAGGTTGACCGAGCAAGCGAGCGGTGCTTGGGCGGTGTTATGGTATGGGCAATTAGCCACGATACCAAAGATGCTAGGTTCAATAAGGCATTGGCCAGCATACTCGGCCGCGAATGGTCGACTGGTTCCCTTGACGACGACGAGAAAGCTGGTGAATGGTTGAAGAAGCCTTATGAGCAATGTCGATGGTCAAACTGCAAGGAACCATGCCCCAAGGGTTGGGTACATGTTGGCCGTCTCGACGAACACGCTCGGAAAGGCGAACTGATGCATGACGAGACAGGTTGTGGTGGCGACGGTCAACATGCTTTCTGCTGTCCACCCAATGAAGAGATCCCTCGATGCGGGTGGTACGGGCATGGCAACGGTGCTTGTCAGAAGGTGACAAGTTGTCCTAGCGACATGGTCGAGATCGGCAGCAACCAGATCCACTGCGATAACCCTCCAATGGTACAAACGGCGTGCTGCAAAACGACCAGCAAGAGCATGAAGGTCTACGAGACTTGTCGTTGGGACGAGTACCCCGATTGCGACACCGATCCAAAATGCGGAGATAGCGACGACAGTTGGCCTATAGCCCGTTCGGCAGCAGGTTCAGGCGGCTTGCAATGCAAGGCTCGGAAGAACAGTCTTGGACACGACACTATCGGATTCCAGGAGCGTAACTACTGCTGCAGCCAGAAGCCTGGCCTTCGCTTCCAAGACTGCAAGACCTATCGCGACGTTGGTCCCATGATTGCCGGACAGCCCGACGAAGTTTGCCGCAGTGGATGCCCCAGTGATCGTGTCCGTGTCGCCATTGACTGGCCTAACCCGCCATGCTCCGACTACGATGTTGGTGGGCAAGCCACATGTTGCAAGACAGACTACAACGACGAGATTTGGGAACCCAACGAGAAGCTGGCGGCTTTCAAGGAGGCCATGGACGACTGGATCGAGGATGAGTACTGTCCTAATCCTTCCAAGATCTTCAGCAAGCGCGATGTGTTGTCTTCGTCTACCGAGCTCGCCGTAAGAGCTGACAAGCTTGGGGACATGACGCCTCTAGAACTCCTTACCAGAATCCTTGGTCTCATAGGCACTCAAGCCATACTAGCTGAGTATCGGCGCATCTGGAACAACGCTATAGAGGCCCGGTACAATTGGCTACAGACTACATACATGTCTAGGTACATCCGAGATAACTGGCGACTGGACTATGAGGGGCCTTCTGCGTTCGCCCGTAAGATATTGTGCTATCCCAGCTACTGGGCTGCACTGATTGAAGCCTACTTGTCTGACAACAACGATTCTGATGCTTTACTGCTCAACTGCACAGAACAATCTCTCTGCTATTCTGATGGAAACTGTGGCGAGGCAGATGATGTCGGTGACGCCGACAACAAACGCCGGCACGTCAACTTGTTTGGCCGCCATTCGAACCATTTCTCCCATTCGAGCCACAATCATCATCATCACCACCACCTGAATCCTCGTGTGCTAGAAACGCGTGCTGGTGTCAGTGATATCAAAATCCAGGACCCAGATGGAGGTTACGAAGTGTATCAGGCTAGGATCCCTCCAGTAAGTCTTCTTAATGCTACTAGACTGGAATTATCAACTAACGCAACCAGCATCCTCAGATGTCTGAACTCAGGGAAGGGAATGTGCTACTTGATAACACGGTTGTTATACGTGATCGAAAGTGGTGCAACGAGCCCGCTATACTCCTGACGAAATACAGCCAGATTGGGAGGATCACAGTGAACTGTAGGTAGCATTCACAAAGCTTCCTCCCCTATTTCGCTTCTAACATATGAAAACAGTTGAGCATGTCGTTGACAAGAATATTTTCGAGGCCTTTATAGAAACTTCGTGCCTTGGACTGTATGAAACAATATCCAACTTATATACCTAGGATGGTTTGCTAACAGCTTGCAGGCTCCCATCTGGTGTGCCATCGACCTATGGTGCAGTTCCCATGCAGTTCTGGGTTGTCATGGAGAATCTTGACCTGAGATTGGAGCCTAACGTACCTAGACTCCCTGGCGGCAACACTGATGAGAAATATATCCTTAGTCGCGCGTATGAGTGCTTAGGTAGTAAGGATAACTACAAGGTACTTATGCTCGTTGATGAAGAAATCAACCAGGCCAAGAACTATATATGTCACTCCTTATAGGTTCAGTTTCTATGTCACTTTCACCATTGCCCTTTTGTCTGTTACATCATAAGCCTCTTCTCTTCGATGCCTCAATTTCCCAGATTGCAAGTTAACTTACTGACCCTGCTAGGTGTTTCAAAACAGTCAAAGACCCTCGAAACTCAGTATAAGAAGGTATATGACAAGGGGCAACAAGGATAGCAAGAAATGGAAGAAGGATGCCAGAGTGGTGATTAAGCGAATCCGTGCAACATTCAGCTTGTTTGCCTATATGAATCTGGATGAAACTCGCACCAGATTAAACAAGATTGTCAAGGACGTCTATGTGCAATTCAAGTTTGCCGAGAATGTCTACAACGAGAAACATCCTGGCGACAGGGTCCAGATCGCAAACTACTGGCTCGAGTGGATTGCGGATCACTTTGAGAAGGTCGTCAGAACGTTCAAGGGCAACATTTCGAAGATAGTCGATCAGATTAACGAACTAGCTAATGATTTCGAGGACGGGCACGCGGTGCAGGTACGCGCTCTTATGTCGCAGTTTCAGGATTTGAGAGATGGCACTCTGCCGAGGATCGATACCTCTGGCTTCCCGGCTTTCAACAGTCCTATTACTGAAAACGAAAGCGAAGACGAGGGCGCAGATGAGAATGAGGAGATGGGGGGGACTTGATTGGGGATTCTATTCTTCCACATTGGCTCGGATGTATTGGCAAGATGAGATCCGCCGTTGTGTAGTATCATTACGTACTCTTCTGTCGAGATAGGCTGAGCGTTTTTGTATCTTGGTGAGCGTCTTTCGGGTTAGGCTCTTCATTCTGCCTTACCACATATCATCCTTTTGGCCACTATAGTAAGGCCAGTCGCGAATTTCCGAACATCTCCCTGTGTCCAAAAGTGCCATATCCCCAGGCCAGATACTGTCCGCAAGATCGTCCTCGGGCCCGTGACAGCGAAGACAAGACTCCGTCCGGTGTTTATTCCACATGAGAAATATCCACAACTCCAATAAATAGCTTGTTGGGATTCTCATCCATCCCCATCCCGAGTAGCCATCCCACGACAAGGAGATAGCCTTGACGACGAATTCGCCTTTTTCTATATCCTTCAAAACAGATTCATCGGCAAGCAAAACAAAATTGAACAGATAATCTGCCATAGCTCGACTCTCATGAGGCCTTGTGCTCGCGCGGTACCCGGTCTCTCTAATTTCGCTCTCTTTGAGCTTTTGGGCGTTGCAGAACTCTCGAAGGCCTCTAACGTCAAGTCCGTTCAAGAGTAAGGATTCCTCGCGGATATCCAGAGAAAATAATTCCTGAATTCGTCGTACATCATCTTGGTCTATTTCCTCCTCTTCTTCAAAAGCTCCAAAGGCCAGCTTAGTCTGATGCCTTAAAGAGTAAAGAAGTGCATGCCAATGCTTATCAGACTCTTTACCATAATAGGTACGGTAGATAGTGAAACCCCATTTGCGGTAGTGGTGGGAATTGCTCGGGTTCTGCCTCCCGCCTGGTTCCAGCTTGGTCCCGCGCCGGGTCTGCCAAACCTCACGCATCATATTCTTAATAATGTCGGACATCTTGACAGAACTTGACTGTAAAGAGACGCCGGGCAGAGGTGGGTTTGTTTGGAGTATTTCGGATGGATGAGCTGTGATGACCAGCTAATTAAAACGGTGTGACCTTGAGAATGGATTCTTAAAGGGACCTTGAATTGTCCAAGATGATATGCCAGGGACGAGACCGATTTAAGTTAGTTAACTTAAATACTCGCTAACATAATCAGGGCGAGATGGACCCGGACTATAGATCTTCCGACACGATTTGGCCGTTGAGCAACGTGAACTACTAGTTAGGAGATAGCAGGGAATAAAAAAGCGATGGACCTGTGATCTTCAAGTCTTATTTGAACAGTCCGGATGCTCAATTTCGAGCCCAATGAATCTCGATAATTTACATCTTATGCATCCTAGGTGCTCTTCCTCGCCCCCTCCCAGCTCCATTTCGACTTGGGGGATCATCGAGCTCTCGCCATCCCTGCCTCGTCTTATGGCATATATTTCTTGGATTCATTCCCTCCGAGTCCACCAAGTCCATCAGCTCCACTCCCCCAGCCTGGACCAGTCTCGACAATGCATCCTCCTGTGCCTTAATTCTTTCCGGTGCTTTGTACATCTGACTACGTCCAAAATACGTACCACTAGCAGCCCGATGAAGAGCTGTCTGGCCACCAACGTTCTGTATTGCAGGGTCAGCACCGTGTACCAGAAGAAGCGAAACTGCATCGGCCCATTCAAGGTTTGCCGCTGCGATATGTAATGGCGTATCGCCGGCGATGTCGATGTCAGCGGCAGACGCGCCGTGGGCGAGCAAGGTCAATAGTGTGGCTGCGTCAAAGGAAGTCTTAACGCCAAAGCGGTGATCATCTCTACCTCTATCATCAAGACGGAATAGGGTGTGCAGAGGCGATTGGCCTTCGGTATTCCGAATGCCAGCATCGCCGCCCCTGGCGCACAGGAGTTGGAAAATGAGCGTGTACATTTTATTGTGTCGACTCCTTGACCGGCTGGCATAGTGTAGAGGTGTATTTCCATCGTTATCTGGGACATTGATAGCGGTTGGGTCCAGGTCCAAGAGTAGGTCAATGATATTCGCAATGTTCTGTGCTTTGTCTTCCGCAATTGAGTCCTCGCTTGGCAAGTCGCTTTGAGTCACCCAGTGAAGAGGAAGGCTTCCACGACTGTCCCGTTGCCATATGATGTCTAATATATGCGCCTCGGAGCCTCGGTACTCAATAAGAGTCTTCACACCCTCGAAGTTTGCGTTGGTGCAGGCAACATATATTGCATTTACTTCGAAAGTACGATCATGCAGATTCCAAAAATTCGTACTCCATGGGCCTCTTTGCACTTTGGCATAGATATCGGCACCACCATCGATAAGTCTCTTGATCAATTTTGAACCTGCCCATTCCGCGGCCAAAGTCAGGACCGTGTCCTGTATCTTATCCTCATAATCTGATAGAACGGCATCAGTCGCGCAGGCACCTCGATCTAATAGCAAATTCATGACTGCTTCGCTTTCCTTAGATCGAAGTCCTCCCTCGAGTGGAACAGAAGCCCAATCGAGATAACAGGCAGAAGCAGCTGATATTAACGTAGTTTGATCGCTTCTATCACGCTCATGGATGCAGGCATACCGAGGCTGGTTATCGAGTAGGAATCGGACCATTTTCACCTGGCCCAATTGGGCAGCGTCGTTTAATAGTAGGAAACTTCCCGATTCGAATCGGATTTGCCGTTCAAAATCCGTGTCCTTCGTAACATGATCCAGAAGGATTTTGAGTACACCAAGGCCTCCTTGCTGGGCTGCCCACTGGAAGCAGTTCATGTCTATACCACCATAAGAACCGCCCCAGTCTGAATACTCAAATGCGTCTGGGACGGCCCAGAGATCGTTCGCGAAAACCGGCTCTATCGAGACAGCCCATGGAGCATTCGTGAGATATTGTTGAAGAGCTTTCGTGTCGTTCTCCTGAATTATCGTATACAGAAGGTCAAAGCTTGGATGCTCATATAGAATTGAACCATCGGTATGGAGCATCGTCATGGGGATTGGCCAAGGGCCCTCAAGTGCTTGACTTTCACATTCAGCATTTGGGTCCTTAGTAAAACGACTATAAGGCGAACGGTCTTTTGTGTGGGTAGACGAAGACATAGTCATGAATGGATGTATGGGTTAAACAATAAGAAGAGTATTGATTGGAGATTGCAATACAGGATGGCCGTAGAAGATACTTATGTTCTTTAAGATTCGAGCTTCCAGCAGTGGGGTCATGGCCAATGCAGTGGAGCGGGTCAGGTCCGGCGAAGAGTCACAGCCCGAGCTTAGATTACGTACAATGAAATGGAGCTTTATCAGTTGTAAATTCCTGCTAACAACTCACTCCTAATGTTGTCCGAGTTCGAATTATAACAGTTTGCTACTGAGTGCTTATGGATGAAAAAGGCTTAGCTTCTCTTCCATGACTTGAACACTTAACGACAATGCCGCTTAAACTGCCTGAAAACAGGTCACCCTACGCCAATATTGTTCGGGGTCTGAACGATTATCATGATGGCGAAGAACCTCCTTACATACTAATGACTATTATTGATCGTAATGGACCTGTTCTGTGCGAAACAAAAGATTTTGACCTCCTTCTTGCAATCATCTATCGGGATGATGTGACGACCCTTGAACAGGATCTCGACATTGCGCCCTGGGCTATTGAGGGAAACGAAGAGCTTCCTCGCTATTGCTCTTTCTTCTACACAGCTGTATCACACGGAAGCCTTGGTTCCCTCGAGACTCTGCTTTAATACTACGAAAGAATTATTGGACCAAGACGAAGAATCACCTTTCAAAAACGCGGGTTCACCCTGCTCAGCGAAGCTGCTAGGCAAGCTCATATAGACGTAGTAGAGTTTCTACTCTATAACCAGACACTATACGCTAATATTCATAAACCAGATTATACCAGCTGCACAGCTATTGCCGTTGCCTCAGATTTGTATTCAACGAGATACATAGAGGCGTCCAATTGGCAGTCTTCTGTTGACAGGAGCGAAGCTGTGGTGAATCTACTGCTCAATTGGGGTGCCCGTTCTAATGACGTGGTTGCAGGGGCTCACCAAGACTCATCCTGGAAACCGGAAACGGTTCTATCAATGGCATCTGAGTGGGCAGGCGCTGAGATCATCGACAGGCTCATTACCAGTGGCGCAGATGTCCATGCCCGGTTCACGAAAGACTCGCTTCAACTACGATTGTATGACGAGCTAGATTATACCGTCGACAACGTCACTGCCACTCACACAGCCGCTTTTCGCGGTAATTTCGTCGTTGTAAAGACTCTACTCGCCCATCATGGCGACGCAATGAGTACCATGCAAATGGTATCCTCTTGTCACAGTCGAGGGGCCACGCCTCTTCACTGGGCTTGCACGGAATATTCTGTATAATCCCAATTCACGCGAAACTGCACACAATGTTAAAAGAACTATCGATCTTATACTGAAGAAAGAGCCTGCGATAGTCAATATGGAAGATATTGAAGGTAACACGGCTCCCTACTTCGGTGGAAATGGAGAAGTTTTTATACCAGTTTTTGAGACCCTTTGCGACAAAGGCGCAGATGCAAGTATACGCAACAATCAGGGAGAGACACCGCTATATAATATGCTCGCCTCCGCAGATGGGACAATCAACAAGCAGATCATATCTCTTCTGCTTGCCCATGGCGCAAAGATCAATGATATCAACAATGCTGGAAATTCCCCTCTACAAATTGCAGCTCGAAGACTGGATGATCATGACGTGATAGCTTTTCTTGTAAAACAGGGTGCTGATACTACTATTGGCAACTCGAACAATGATACACCTGTCCATATTGCCACTTGTGGCCATGTTTTTGTCCCGGGTATGGCGGAGAAAGTCGAGGTACAAGATGAGGTCCTTAAGACTTTGACAAAAGTTGGAGGGGTTGGACTGATGGACCTGGCCAATGCAGAGGAGAAGACGCCAAGGGAAATTTGTGAAGCGCAGAGGGAAAAATGGAGGGAAGATGAGAACAGGGAGCGTATGCTAGTCAAGCGCCGTCAACGAAATTTGGCAATTGCCACTTCTTGCTCATCTAGCAAGTAATGCTATATGTTAATAATACCTTTCTCATTGGCGGGATCTCTCACATAAGTTCAAGTAGTGCTGTTAGTGTCTTAGCTTAACTCTCAGCTCCTCACTCCAGGGTATGAGCCTACCTACCCCGCACTTTGTCCCAGGCTCCTGTCTACGAAGTGTAACATCGCAACAGAATGCAACATCACTTCCTGTTACTCCTCGTGAGGGTCATAAGTTTTGTGAGCGGTGAACTTTGGCCATATGACCGCTACCATGGCCATCATGATGCAGGATTCCTCACGAACCCGTCTCGCCATCCATCGCCTGAGTGTTTTGGAGAACCAGCCAACTACTTCCTTCAATGGCTTGGTGACTTGGTAAACAAAAATGATAACTACGAATTGCAAAATCTATTTGAAGACGGTATCATTTCAGATAATGTTACATCAATCGAAGATCTATCCGGGCAGATTGCCATGCCACAACAACCTGTCATTGGCCCGCAAATCCCAGCCCATAGTCCTCGGGATGATTCAATGTTTGAGGCAAGCTTGCTTTTCAGAAACCTCAATTATGAGTTAGAGCCGGATTGCCTCCGTGATAAGTCAACTTGGTGGTTTCGAACATACGAAGGGCACTGCAACTGGCTAAAGAAAGGTGAATCAGGTGAGGGCTCAGTTGGATCAGCCAGACCGCGCGATTATCAACAATACATGTATGCCGACGGCATATCCGAACCCCGAGATGGTCCCAATCCACGAGCTGTTAGTAATGCATTCTTCAAAAGGAAAAAGAAGATCTATTATGATCATACGCCTCTACTTCTGGGACTTATCGAGGTGAGAGTGATCCGTCATTGATGTCTAAACTCTCAGTTCTGACTTACCCAGTTCATTATGCATGACGTTACGTATAGTCAAGACTCTGTTGATGAGTTTATTGAGGTCCCTATGCCAGAGGATGAGCAGATATTCCCACTCAACACCACACTCAGAGTGCCGAGAACAGCCTCAATGCCAGGCACGGGCACGTCAAGAGATAACCCCCGTGAAAACATAAATATGGCAACAACATGGCTTGACATATCGTCTTTATATGGAAGCAGTACCAATGTGGCAGATCGGCTTCGATCAAAAATTGATGGCAAGCTTCTAACGCAAGAACTCCAGTCTCCTGGCACCAAGGCTAAAGCGTCTTATCTTCCTTTCAACACCATGGGCGTACCGACCAACACTCGCCCTGGTGTAGACCCAGAGAAACTGTTTGCCGGAGGTGATCCCCGTACCAACGAAGACTGGCTCCTTCTTGGTATCCACACATTACTACTTCGAGAGCATAACAGACTCTGCGACATTCTCAGAAAACAGAAACCGGCCTGGGATGATGAGCAACTTTATCAGACTGTGCGACTAGTCATGTCCGCAAAACATGCCTTAATCTCCAACGCGTATCAAATGGCCTACTGGACGGAGGAGATGCCATGGCCAAGAGACGATGGATTTCCACTTTACCGTCAGATGTTTGGTGAGAACGCACTGGAGATAAACCCTGCTAACACATATCCTTGGCCACTTGTCACTAGAGATGGGAAGCCGATGACGGTATCTGCAGAGATGGCTGTCGTATATCGTTTTCACGAGTTCATCATCCCAAGTTTTCCCATCAAGGATCAGAATAATGAGACACTATGGGAGCAGAATTTATTTGATACGAGCTTCAATAGCACTGGATTTCTCGATGTTGGTTTGGAAAGGATTCTTGCTGGGGCTCTTTCATCGCATATTCCTAACTTCAAGTCTGGAGTAGATGAGAGTTTCAGAAGTGCTGGGCTCTATCGCGGCCGCCCATTGGACATTGTGGTCTCAAGTATTGTGCATGAACGCGAGCAAGGACTGCCGACGTTCAACCAATATTTTCGCGCTTACAACGCTCAGGATCCAGAAGTTGTAGTCCCAGCTCGAGACACCTGGGAAAAGTTTTCAACTGACCCTGAAGTTGTCCAAAACCTGAAGAAGCTCTACAAGCACCCTGATGATGTCGACCTCGTCGTGGGCTGCCAACTAGACGAGGAATTCTTACCGGGTACTACTGTTCCCAAGTCGGCCCTCGTCATCAGCCTCTTCAGTCTATTCGGCATGGGAAACTCCGATCGCTTCTCTATAGGCTTTGCTATGATGCGCTGCCTTCTTGTTGATCGCCCGTGGGATTGCCATCCCAGTAACGCTCTGGAAGACCTGATATGGGAGCGAAAGGGCGTGCCTGGTTTTCCCAACTTTAGGTTTTATAGTGACTTTTGGGTTAAGGAATTGGATTTACCAGCTCATGGCACGAACCTACTGTGGCGTTTGATCACGGAAAACTCGGAGATCAATTGTGTTCAGAGATCGCCTTTGTTTCCGTCGGACACAGATACCAATCCGATTCTTTGTTCAAGAGAAGCAAGTACAGCTTCATCATTGCCTGTTCTGTTCAGCCTTTTCCAAATAGCTTTGTCGCTGTTAAAACGAGGTCCCTTTAGCTTCATCGCTACAGTCATCATTACTGTGGGAAGTGGCATCCTAGCAATCATGCACTACATGGGACGGAAAACTCTGATAAGCAAAAACCGTTGACTTGAGACGTTGTCTTGTGCTTGAACAGTCTCTTCATGTATCGAACGGTTATAATGAACAACCGGAATGGAAGAGGAATAATGAAGGCATTATTATATTGACAGAGCCATGGCTTCGTACCATATACCAACTTCAATGTGAACCTCGTGATCTGTCCCGATCAAGGAATGTCGTGTCATTCAATGTTAGATTGTCATACGGAACTTCAGCAAGTTTCCTTCAAGGATCTCCTGCTTCTTTTTCTCTAGTTCCTCCATATCCCAATTGACGGTAATGAATCGACCTGACAGCCAGTCCCGCCTCTCACAAGATAACCAAACCATCGTATCAGCAGCCAGCTCCAGGGTATCATTCAAGTGAGAATGCATGGCTGGTGGCATGTTCAAAGCAAGCTCAGTTTTGATCCCGCCCGGATGAATCGATATGGCGACTAATCCCTGCTCGTAATATTCCTTGTCGATGAACTCAGTAAATCGGCACAGAGCGAACTTGCTCGTCTGGTATGCTGATGCCCCAGGAACGATGATCT
The DNA here is from genome assembly GCA_013781345.1 of Fusarium coicis. Classification (NCBI taxonomy): domain Eukaryota; kingdom Fungi; phylum Ascomycota; class Sordariomycetes; order Hypocreales; family Nectriaceae; genus Fusarium; species Fusarium coicis. The sequence continues at coordinate 131,303 of JAAOAJ010000068.1, read as the reverse complement.
GAGCGCCGACGCTGCTGATATTGATGATACTTTTGGTTGATGATTTGACAAGCAGTGGGATAAAATAACGGGCAGAGAGGTAAGTGCCCTTCATGGTGACCTCCCAAGTCCACCACCACTCCGACGGGTCAGACTCGGTGATAGGCTTCCATTCCTCAAGGCAGCCTGCATTGTTGATCAAGATGTCTAGGCTGCCGTCGAGGATGTTCTTGGCGATCTCTGCAGCGGCTTTCACCGACTCTTCGGACGTGATATCCAGCTTAACAGTATAAACGAGAGGTTGGGGCCGATTTGCCTTCTTGGCAGCATCTATGACAGCCTCTTCAACCTCGGCCATGTCAGAACGAGCAGCGAGGATGATTTTGGAACAGCCTGCCATGGCGAAGCGAATTGCGGTCGCTTTTCCGATCCCTTTGGAGGCGCCGGTGATCAAGATTGATTTCCCTGACAGGTCGGCTTCCAATGGGTCGATGAAAGGATAAGTGTCGTTGTGCGTAGAGACGTAGCTGGCCAGAGTGGGCCAGTTGGTCTCACGTAGAGAAGAATCCTGAGTTGACATGATAGTCTAGGTCTCGAGAATCGCGACCGAGATGGATATGACTCCCGATTTGTCTAATTGCTGTATTCCTTGAATTTATAGCGTTGTGGTTGTAGCGCTTGACCATTATGGATTAATAGCTCATACGTAGTAGTGATGCTGAGAAGACGGAGTTAGGATCGTGAATCGGCAGGGCATCGGAAATAGCGGAAATGATATTTCACCCATGTCCGCTAAACCATATCCACTGACAGAAATACTCAACCTTTTATCCTCTAGTCGTGTAATCATTGGTAGAGTATAAATGCGAAAGGTCCCGGTTCCGTGCAGCGAATTTCTGGGGCAAGTGCCCTTTGTCCCTTCTCCGGACTCTGCGTCATGCAGTCCAATACTGGGGAAATAACTATATAGTCCATGCCGAACTCGGCTTTCCGAATCGAATGAGCCAACTGTATTTTCGCGTCTTTGCTTCAAGGAAGGTCAAGGTGGGAGATTTCAGCCGCGGGGTAATTGGACAAGATCCGTACGTGACCCATCTGAATCCTGAGGCGTCTGTGGTCTTTCCAAGTACTGCATCTCTAGATCTACCTGAACATGAATCTTTTGACCGGATGAACCTTCACCAACGTCAAGCCGCTCCCAGTTCTTGTTTCTCTCGCCCGATGCCACTGATTTTGATGTTACAACAGCTTGGTTGGTCCCAGAAAACGGCATAGCACAAGGTTGAGAAGAGCCTGCAGTGGTATCAAAACGGAAGCATGAGCTGAACAACTTCCTTATGGCGTGTAAGGAGCCAGCAATAGTTCCGACGCTGGTTTCCACCATCGACCAGAGATATATGTAGGCGAGATTATCTAGAGAACACATCAGAGTCTAGTAGGATATGTAAATCATGAGACTAACAAAAGAAGCTCTCCGGAGTAGTGATACCCTTATAATAAGGTATTCTGATGAGAGTAAATATAGATGCACTAAAAGGAACTTAGTACCTAACGTCGCAATTACAGAGTAGTAGAGAGACTTACAAAACTGCTAGACTAAGAATAATACCAACAGAAACTTTAGTTGCTTTCTGCATATTAGACTTATACAGCATGAAAAAGGGCAGGATTGAGCATATCCAATCCGAGATGATTGCACTGATAGCCAGCACATAGCCAGTACTGATTCTGATTGTTGGTGAACATGCATTGTAGTTATCCCAATTAGCACTTATGGGGAGACATACAGCCAGCATGCCAATAACTGCGTAGAGTAGAGTGCCGATAATGAAGACGATCGTGCCGCAGATAACCCTGCGGTGTAGTGTCTTGACAGCAAGCCGCAAGAATGTGGTACAGATAGAGCATTTAAGGCATATCAATGACAAAATGTAAATAAGTTCCCCGATCCAAGTATACTAGGTATTATCCATTAGCAGCTGATTGAGCTTTACATTTGAAGAAGTCAATACCTTGAGAATGGCTCTCTGTTGGTAGCTATTTAAGCTAACATCCTTTCTTCCTAAGCCAGCATAAATAGCTTGGATACTCGCAGCTACATGGGCGACATGTAACAACTAAATAATTTCAATATCTTTGAGTTTTATGCTGACGATAAGTAAACTTACCCAACCTGCAAGCATGAGACCGTCATCTAGGCCGAAAATTGCGAATTTCAGACGAACAAAACAGCGTAGGATGATCACTATTGCTGTGAGAAAAAGGAACACAATTGAGAGCACAATCATGGTGCGCCCGAGACCTGAAGGCTTAACCCATGTCGCGCTTGCATCAAGCATTATGATGAGTGACGGATCGATTGCCGATGTATTTAGCAAGAGTGCGAAGGAAGACAATATCAGTTTGGGACGCGTCGCCTTTTTGAAGCGATCAACTGCAGGACGTGGTGTCAAGTCTAAGCTATTCCCGGCGCTTTGCCACGTCTATTGAAAGAGTCTAGTGAACTTTATCGATTGAGCATCCGAATTCGAAATTGTGGCTTACAGACGAACCTTGGATGGGTGCGAGAATGCTATGCATTCCTGTATTGCCTGTCTTTGGTGGTTTATTGTAAGAGATCAGCAGTCCGTCGAACCTACCAGCCGGAGAGCAAGTTGTCCCAAATGCAAATAACACCTCTAGCTCGAAGATCAGACGGATATAGCCTAGCTGGCTTTGCAGATGTCTAGAATTGTACGCGACACCTCGGATTCCTTGGTGGGGGCAAGGTTATTGCCAGTAAGACTACTATAAAAGGCAATGCTTTCGATTATAACTAGAGTGCATTATAGGCAGATCTTCTGGATCTAAGTACGAGTCCAAACAGCCGGTTGGTATCAAGTCTATTTACATTATCTAATACTGCACTATGAAATACTATCATCTAAAATTTCAAACTAACTACTGATTCAGGAACTTGCTTATGCTATAAATAGTTAAGCTGCTACTGAAGATTCATGCAAGTGGTTGAAAACGCACTGGCCAAAAATATCCCGATGCCAGTTGAGCATGTAAGCCTCCATGATCAAGAAAATGCCTTGCCGTTACATTGTGATGCCATATTTCGATTTTCATTCGTCAAACGGGCCATCCTCGTAGCAAAGAGAGACTACCCAGAGCCTGATTGCCAAGACTTCGTAGCTGCTGGTTGGCGTTGCTGAGCATCCATTACAGTCTATCGTGCAGTCAGCAGCGGGGACGAAATGTCAGTAGGCATAATCAGAGCTGAGCACAGCTTGCCACCCACCTGCAAAGTCAGCTTTCAAAAGACTCCTTAGGCTACATAAACCGCCACTTGTCCTCTAAATTTCTCGAGTATCTTTAACAAGTAGGACCTTCTCTCTTTTGAACGGTCAAATGTCTCACTACGAAGCAGTTGGCGATAGCGATGGCGTGTCGCCCCCTGGAACACCGCTGTCTGAACCAGACAACCCCGTCTCTATTATTGACACCGAGACTTTACACGAAGCACTGGAAGCTGCCAGTAGTTCGGCAGGACCCATGTCCTTGGCCAATACTGACATGGAACTGGACTTTTCTGTGCCTCGATTTGATCCAAAGTCTCGTTCGCCAGGTCTACGATGGTGGAAAAGACTGGGGTATATGGGGTTCAGTGTTCTGATTGCCGGTACAGCCTGCATCCTGATATCATGCTCTTTTCTTATTTTCCTCTGGTCTGGGGCCGACAGGGCACGGCGTCATTAACAGCGCCCTCAGCTATGGAACAGTATTATCTTCAGAGAATGGTCGCTTTCTATGGTCACTATTTGCTCCGCTACCCTTCGCGTTACATTGAATTTCCAAACAGGTGCCATGGCCGCCGCGATGGCTGCGATCATACTTGAGACTTGTGGGGAGCGATGTTGGGGATCTATATTTATATGACTACAAGAACCCGACGAAGTACAGCGTGGAGGAGCATGAACATGGTGTTCGATACGATCTATATGGCTTTGCAGACGTCCTCGATAGTATCGAGCTGGGCGGTTGGGCTCTCAGAATATGGGGCGTTGGTGATCATACCCCACGATTATCAAGAACTTGGTTCATTCATCCTGATCATACCGTTTTCTTCAAGAGGTCTTGCAAAGAACAAACAATCCAGCAACAGCCCTTTCGGAGCTGACCTACCGAATCTATCAAATGTACTTTTACTATTGGCAGCCGAACTACGACATCATCGAGCAAGCCAACACAGTCAACGTTGTAGCAATGCAGCTTCCTCGCCGATGGACAGGGCTGATAATTGTCTTGCTGATAATCTTCGTTCATTTCTTCATGCTCGCGATCACCGTTATTTCATTCGCTCTGCATACAGAAGCTTCGATCCTGGGAGAGCCATGGCAGGCCGTGTCGCAGGTTCTATCGCCTGAAACTGAGGAACCGATACAGGAGCGCAGCAAAGGAGCTACCATGGCAGACAAATACGTCAAAAAGTGGGCAAAGTCGACAGGTCGCAACGTAGGATATTATAGACTGGTTCGGCATCGCCAAGACCAGGATGCTAACATCCAGAAACGTCAAACTTGCGGAAAGTAAGAATGGCTCTGTTTTATGTAAATGTATTCTTATTGCGTTGTTGCCAATAGAAACAACCATTTTTATTATGCAGTTTGCACTCCAGTTACGTTTATCGAGTCACTAAAACATGAGCTATTGTGACAGCATGTGGCGATTGCCGGTCCATAAACGGAAAGCCGGGAGCCTCGGCCTGCCGAGATAACAGCGGGGTAGATATCTCGTGCCTACCTTGAGAATGATCTGATCAACTAAAAAATGACTAAAACATGATTTTAATACTCTTTAAATTATAATTATATCAGGAATTGCTATTTTCTCGACTGTTGAGCCCTTGCAAGCCACTTACAGCCACCATGAAGTCCGTCGTCTTCAAAGGGGTCAAGCAGGTCGCCCTTGAAGATCGGCCGAAACCCACCATTCAAGACCCCAAAGACATTATTGTAAAGGTCAAATACACAGCATTATGTGGAAGGTTAGACCAAAACCCATCGTGATCGCAAGTCCTCATCTGCTAATTATGGTCCACAGCGAACTTCATGTCTTTCGCGGGCATCAACCTTCTGGAACCGGCTTCATCATGGGTCATGAATTCACAGGTGTCGTCGATGAAGTTGGCTCCGCTATCACCAAGCTTCAACCCGGCGATGCGATCGTCAGCCCTTTCACCGTGAGTTGCGGAGAGTGCTTCTACTGCAAACAAGGATTCTCGTCACGATGCGACAAGTGTCTTATCTTTGGGACAGCTCTTCTTGATGGAGGGCAGGCTGAGTATGTGAGAATCCCATATGCTGAAAGCACAGTTGTAAAGGCTCCTGAGGAGATTGACGACCTGAAACTTTGCTTGATGGCCGATATCTTTCCAACCGGCTGCTTCGCTGCATCTAATGGTCTGAAGGATCTGAGTAAAGAGCAAGTCGAGGATAGTATCGTCGTCCTTATCGGCTGCGGACCAGTGGGCATTTGTGCGCTCATCGCCGCGCTGGAGTATAAGCCTAAGACCATTCTCGCAGTTGACGGTATAGAGTCTAGACTATCGCTCGCCAAGAGTCTTGGAGCCGAGCCATGGAATTACATCACACAGAAGGATGAGCTGGAAAAGCGAGTCAAGGAATTGAGTGGCGGTCGTGGCGCCGACGTGATCATTGAGGTAGTTGGGCATAGCTCAGCTCTGGATATGGGCTTCAAGCTCCTTAGACCCTGGGGCATTATCTCCAGTGTCGGTGTTCACAATGGAGAAATTCCGTGGACTGGGAACCAGGCGTACGGGAAGAACTTGACTATCAAGATGGGCAGATGTCCTGTTAGGAGTAAGTCTGTATCGCGTGCAGTGGAAGTAAGTGTCTAACAATTGTCCTTAGGTATCTTCGAGGATTCTTTGAAGCTGCTTGCCAAAAAGCAACATCTCTTGGAGTAAGTCGCCGTACTGCTTCATTCGACCGTCCTAATATACGGTAGCTTTATGACCGCGACGATAATGCCGTTGAGCAACGTTCTCGAGGGCTACGAGCTATTCGACTCCATGAAGGTTCAAAAAGTCATATTCGATGCGGAGAAATAAGAGGTGTATCAAGGTACAAGTATATCCAAGCCATGCTAGCTTGTGACAGGTAGTCAGAATCGAATGACTATGGTCTGATTTCGTCTTGTGAACACGTCAACGTAATACTTGAGTCAGTGCCGGTTAGCCGTTCTGCCTGCTTACCGCTCCTTCGCCGGCTAGCTGGACTGACGTTAGATGAATGTCTTACTTATTAGCAAGTGGGATTCCAATTACAAGGTTGTTCCGATTGCGGTAACGATACATCAGCATAACATGCGACCGTGGAGGGTCCAACCTCGTTTATCAATTGCCGTTGTATTCGAAGTTTCAGTCCCCATGTATGCGATTGTAACTGGTGGGAATTTTAATTTCCGGTTTGTTGTGCAGGGAATACCCAGAAGCTTAATATAGTACATCATGAGCCTGATATTTAACCATAGGCTAATGTATTGCTGAATGTACGTTGAAGTTCTGGCTCATGAGTAGCAATAAGCTCTTGGAATTATGGCAGACTTTTGAGATATTAGATACACCTTTAATCCTAACTTACCTTAAACAGAAACCATTAGTTAAGTGAGTATATACCTGAACTGCTATGATTAATACCTGCAGCAGGGGAGAATTAGATAAAGTCTTAAATATACATTTTATAGCTCAGAGTTCTTATCATACTACGTATTTATATAAAGGACTGAACATCATTATCATCCTCAGAAACATGCTATAATCCTTACTGCAAGACAGCGCAATTGCACTGAAGTAAGTGCTCAGTATTTCTCAATTTTTTCAAGAATATATTAGCCGGGACAAGTACAATAAAGCATCGCGAATCAGGCGAGAAATGGTCCCCATATAGTAGTACTGATAGGGAAACCTTATTCTATATGCCGACCGTAAGTAGACCTGGGTATATTAAATAGGATCGAGCTATATATAAAGGCACTTACAAGTCATCAGCTTGTAGTTATTTCTTTATCAACCATTCCTTGCTTCTATCCACCCCCATTGACTCTTTAAAAAGCCTTGTGATTACATTAAACATATCATCCTTACAATGAAGATTGCAGCTATATTCGCTACATTGATTCTCACCATGGAGCCAGTCGTCGCACGATACTGCAGCCAGGGATGGATTGAATGCAACTGTAAGCCACCTTCCACTCCAACTCACATCATCACTAATAGACCCAAGACAACGGGTGGTTCTGTGATTCCAGCTGTCCTGGCCTTCTCAATGGCTGTGGATGTGCAGACGAGTATGGTGGATTGGGGACATTGTCTGGGTCGAAGTGCATCGGCAATCCTCGTCTTGGAGGAAGTGGCACTAATCCTCGTTGCCCCTGGACTGGTCACCATGCTCCCGATCGTTGCGACCCTGGTGACTGTGGAGGCTTTGAATGAGCTTTGCGAGCGTCATTATCACTAAGTCATGGCCTGACATGACATCTAGGACATCGACTTTTAGGGGCTTCTATTACCAGATAATACACAATTACTGCTACGTGAACATCCAGTATATCACGCATCGCTGAACTATTCTTCTATTCTGTAAATCGTATTCGGCATTATTACTATTCGATGTTTTACATGGATGAGTAGGTATAACACAGAGGGCCAGCACGAGTATCCATATAGTCCTTCACAACCGGCTCTTTGTCAGCCAGGCGCATGACAGGCATCCCATCGGTGATGTCGGCAGAGATCCACTTGTTACGGTCGTTGAAGCCAGTGTAGTCAGCCAGGCGGGTGACGTTTCGACCTTGCCACTGGAGAAATGTCAGTAACCGTGAACATCAGAAAGACATGGAGAATGATCTTACCTTGGCCCAGACTCGATCGACGTTGGCGTGGTGGAGGAAGAAGAGAGGCTCATTGGGCGACGTAGCGGGGCCCATGTCACCAAAGATAATGCTGTGAACTGTTGGCTTGTTAGTATCTAGGGATTAAATTGGCTTAGAGATGACGTACTCTGGGCATGAGGCAAGCCCTCAAGCATGTCGGACATGGCATGGTAGTTGTCAAAGCTGTAGATGGTATCCATAACCCGAGAGTTGTAGGCAGTAGCTTGCATATCACCAAGAATCTGGTTGCCATCCTCATCCTTGCCAAGGCCACCGTTGAACTCGCGAGTAAAGCAATGAAGACGGTTGCCTGGGGTGTTCATATCAGGCCATCCCATAGCCAAAGTCAGGTTGGTGTTGGCAAAAGGTCCATCGACGACACAGCGCTTGAAGCCAGGGACGTCACTACCAGTGAGTTTGGCATCACCGCCAAAACCAGTCTTGGGATCAAAGAGAGGAGAATTGACGACATCGTTCTTGTCAGCGTCAATCGTCCAGTCCCAATATGGCTGCACCCCCTTATAATCGCACTCATCGCGAAGCAGATCCTCATGGAGCTGGACATACCAACGATGCCAGGGAAGGAAATTCGCGACAAAGTGGATATCCTCGTTAAGGGAGAAATGGGTGTACACAAGATCATCCATCCGTGTTGTAACCTCATCTATGGCTTCATACGCCTTCTTGGGGAGGTTGCGAATACACACGGCGGCGCGGAGATATTCTGTCTTTTCGGCGCTGGTGAGTTCACGCCATTCTTTGCGAACGACGGGGTTGGTGCATGAGCCTTCTGCGCGGGTCACGGGGCTGGCGATGGATAGGGCTGCGAGGGCCAGACTGGCGAGGAATGAGTGGGCGAGCATTTTTGTAAAGCGAGTGTGTTGAACGAATGACTGATTGGTATGACGAAGGACGAGCTTGGCTGGTAGACTGAACTTGTGAGGAGGGAACTCAAGAACTTAAATAGCAATAAGATACGAGGCCTGTCCCCTGTACCGGAATGTCATGAGTTCTCCTTTCCGGAGCTATCGTCTAGCAGTATCTCATACTGCCGGCATACGGGAGAGGCTATCCACTAAGAAAAGCACAGCCGGGAGAGTGGAGTAAAGCCGTTGAAGAAATTACTAGAGTGAGTCAAAAAAGGCAAATACGAACTTTATCGTGTTCGGTCATCTCCTGCTTCTAGAAGCCAAGAGCGATTTCAGTTGTCGCTAACAATTAGAATTACAGGGCCTTCGGCGGTTTTTCCACCAAATGCATCACGCTGAAACTCTTAGCGGAGACTTTGACCCATGTTAAAATCTTTTTATAGTGACTGAGATCGAGGACAGAGGTCTGCGGGCGGGACACCAGGCTAGACTAGGTTTAGTGGAAGGACACAGACCGTAGGGTAAGTTCATGCGATTGCAAATGCCAAGCTATTAAAGGGTTAAGTTCATCTGAAATCCCGTATAGAGTTGTTATCGGGGCTAGGGAGATTGGAGGGGATTTCTGACCAGATGTCACTTTGAGGCTGTCCTTGACAAGCGCCCATAAAGGAGGCTGAAAGCTGACATGGAAACCGTCAATATTCGCCAATAGATTTTCATCAGGTTGCATGCGGGGCCTTCCAGCTCCCAACAATCTCATGAGCAAGACTTCCTATTTTTAAGTTCACCAATTAACCAACCCTGAGTTTAAATTAACTCCCTACACATCATGAAGTCTTGGTTCCTCGCCCCTGACTTCACCTTCACTCCCGACGGGCCCCTCCAGCTTGGCGCTGTCATTCCTCATCCCAGTCGTCCGACCCAGACCCTTGCATCACCCCGCACCGACGCAATCACGCTTCCTGAAGTGCAAACTCTGATCGAGACGAACCATTCTCACTCAAATGATGTCACGCGCACAGCGGGAGTAAACCTCTTTGCCAAATTTGTAGAGCTTGCTTCTGCTTCTATTGGCCATGAGACTAGCCGGCGAAGTGCACTGCCGTATGGAACTGTAGATCATGAGATTCGGTCTTTGGCGGCACCGTTCACGAGGGAGTTTCTGCAGAGTATCGTCAACACGGAGGCTGTTCAAGAGCATATCCACTCTGCCTTGTTTGGAAAACGGACGGTTTACTTCATATCCGGACTTCGGGTTGCCACATCGTCATTTACGGTGACGAAGGAGAAGGGCGTTGGGCATAATACCTCATTGTCAGGTTCAGGCCCGGCAGGCCCTGTTCCCGTCGAGGTCGGCGCTGGAATCTCTGGTGGAAAAGAGAGCTCAAAGATTGATTCCTATGAGACTGCACCAGGCATCATCTTCGCCTACCGTCTTCACGCCATCCGCGTTAGAGGCAGCGGCACCATCAGCTCAGAGATGTTCTCGAACAAAGAGAGATTCATGTCTGGCCAACCCGTGTCTGAAACAGAGCCCTTTGAGGTTGTCGATGTCGATGCTGAAGTGTTGAAGGCTGATAGGAAGGAGGAAGAAGATGCACCGAACTATGAGATTGAAGATCTTGGAGACGAGGAATATTGTTTCATGGCGGAGGCATAGTTTTGCGCTTGTTCCTTCAGATTAAGGCTTCGAAATAGTGAGATTTATGGCTGAAAACTTGGATTAGCACAGAAAGTCTAGCTAAATGGTAAATGAATTTTGGTTTTTCTCTTTATGTTCCTATCGGTACATGAATGGTGATACAGCATCATACATAGCAGCCCATGCCCTCCATGCATCCGCCTTTTCACTCCAGAACCATATAGGATTTATAAACCTGTTATTCCCCGTTTGGTCAGGAGCCATCTTCTCCAACAATCTTCTCATACCCTCAGTCTTCTTTAAACATTTTACGGGACTTTGCTCCGTTGGTATAGGAAGAACGGTCGAGAGAACCTCTGCGTAAGCTACTGTTGACGCTGCGATACCAGCAGCAACTGCTGTCGCTATTGATGACCCAGAGTGACATATATGAGCACCAAAGCGATTTGTGATCTCGTCGTTAAGACGGTTCGGTAGGTTTCCACCGAACGTCCCAAGGGCAACAATGTTTTGGTCAATAATGGGAGGGTTGCTGGCGTTAAAGGTACCCTGGCAATCTGTTGCTCTAATCGAGATAACTGATCTATGTCTCGCGGGAAAGGCTTCTCTCTGATAAGCTGCATTGTTTCCTGCACTGGCTAAAAATGTGATTTTGCGATTGCGCTCAACGTCTTCTATAGCTGCAGAGATGACATCGTCGTCACGCGGGAAGCCGAAAGACATGGAGATGATATCTGTTTCTGCTTCAAGTCCGGCCCAGCGAATTGCCTACCATTGGGTCAGTGTCATGGCTAATAATCAGTGCCTTGTTTCTCTCACCTGTGCTATCTGGTCACTGCTGAACTCGAGGTCCTTAGTATTCTTGGCAACTCGGGCCACAAGAACGTGAGCTAGCGGAGCAGCTTCCATGATCAGTCGAGTCATCAGGCTGCCGTGGCCGTATTGATCTTCCATACAGTCTGCACCTCTACCTTCGCCCCCATTACTTGCAAAGTCCTTCCACGCTCTTATGGACTTTTTCCTCCTTGGTATCTTGCAAAAAGGCAAGTCTGCATCGCACCCTGTGTCTAAAATTGCTACCTTGACAGGCTTAAACTCGTGGTCCGGCTTCGCCTCACGTAGATTCATAATATGCATACTGATATGTTTCAGATTGTCCAGCCATTCCTCTGGAACAATTTTCTTTCCTGTATGGAATGAGGCTACTTGCGAGTGAAGTTTATGATGGGTTTCGACCTCTTTGCATCTCGCCAAGTAGGACACGTATTTTGCATCGGCTTTGAAGGCGATGTTGACGAGTTTCGATAGCGGTTCGACGATTTCCGTATAGACTTTCCGCCTTATGCCATTTTCGCCAGTGGTGATGGCAAGCTCGTCATTCGTAGGATCCTTGGTTATCTTCGGTTTCGGGGTAGAAACGGTGAACGTTCTGGGATCTAAGCAATTCGCAACGGCTCCTGCAAAGATATCCCGGTGTGTCGACCGCGCCCATTGCGCCTTTTCTAGCTCACCCAATAATTGCCTCGCGGCACCATGGTCTCTGTTCAGTCGAGAGATAAGCGGCAGGTGCGTCATCGACTTGAAAGGCTTTGAGAGTCCAATTTGTAGGAGAACAAGTCCCAGGCCAAGGATGTGCGGGAACGGGTGCGTCAGCATTGACTTTTCTTCTTCTTTTAAGCTAATTAGTTGATTTTCGAAATCAAGTGGCATATACACCCGCAGCGCAAGTTGATCTTTCGGTGAATGCTGGTGATCCATCTCATGCATGAACCAGATATCATCGCTTGTCCAGCGGTGTTTCATCAAGTCCGATTCGTAGAACTGCCAGAAAGAATGTGCAATAGCATGAGCGAGTAAGATCTTGTCTTTGTCCGTAAGCTTGTAGCTTTGAATGGCCAGAGACAGTGGAAGCCCTTGGCCGGGGCATAGGAATCTCTCGAGGGGGGCGGGTGGCGGCAACGATACTAGACCAATGCCTTTGACGAAGTTGAGGTTGACTTTAGCAAATAGTTGATGTTTCAACACCCGGCAGAAGTAATCTGAGTTGATTCGCTCCAGCGTAGAAACTTGACTATCTCCCTCCTCGTCGCTGGAAACGTTTGCAAACTTGACAGCACCTCTACGACCTTTCGTTTGCCTTATTTTGGTTAGTTGGATAGCAAGTGTATCTACCGTGAAGCTCACATAGGAATACCCAGCCATAAATGCTGCCAGTAACTCATGTTCTCGGAAGATATCACAACTTCAAATTGCGCATGTTTTCTCTGTATGTGCGGCTTTGAATCAAGGTGCAGTCTGATCGGATGAGCCTGTTCATGATGATGAGACTTTACCGCCTTGGATTTACTGAGCCATGATTTTTCTTTCGTCATTTCGGCGTGATGACAAAACGCGTACTGCTGGAGCACCTTGAAGAGATTCCGGCTGACATGCTGAGGATAATCATCCGGTTCTGGCAACACTGATCCCGCTGTAAGCTGGTCAAGACCTGTCGTTTTCTTTGGCTCATCTTGGCTCAATTTGGCTAAAAACGCGTCGCACCGGTCCTTAGCTCTGGTGGGGAGCGTCTTGCCGGTGATAAAGGCCATGGATATGCAATTTTTCAATCTTGACCTATTTTCTGGTCTTGCCAGAGTCACAATCTGCATATAGTCATGCGTAGGAACGTTTTGGATCCCTGCTGGAGTCGGAAACTATATGTCTCAGTCAATGTCTGAAAGCCTAGGCAAAGAACCCACCATGCAAATCTCGAGAAGTGTATGTAGCAAGCCTGCAGCAGCTTCTTCAGCCGAATCATCAAGCTCGTAGCCAGCGAATGACTCTTGAGCAATCTGGCCCAGCCTCGTTCCAACCTCCCCCGCCATTCGTTGTCGCTGGCGTATCCCGCATTCTATCACCAGTGCGTACACTTCCTTGGCTACTTCAACGACAAGCTCGGATGCACTGATGTGTTCAGGCGTCATCTCGAGATTCGCATGTTTTGGTCTTCGCAAGGCTTAGCTATGTTGCATGGAGGTTTCGTGACCTATGCGGTTGTGCGGCTGAAAACCCCTGTTGATGATATCACGTGACGATAGTCGACAGCAAATCCTCCACTCTTCGCCATTCTGCAGATCCCTTAGCCGCTCCTCTCCTCTCCAAGAGTCTCTTTAATCGTCTAAAGAGCCCAAAAAATGCGCCCCTATTTACTTCTGGCTTCGAAATCATGGATCTCATGAGTCTGACCGCCCGAGACCTATCTAGCAAGTGTCTTGAAGCTTTTCGAAAATGCTCAACTTTTCGCTCTCCCGGCTCTGATCTATCCAATCAGCATGCATCTCAGGATGAGCGATTTGAGTATCGCTTGGCAGACTTTAATCTATGGATCGACGGTATCGGCGCTTTGGCTCCTTCTAAAGCTTCACTTGATGCGAGGTTGAGCGAGCGACCGATTGACCTTTCCCTGGTCAAAGGAAACCTTGTTATGCTATTTCAGTCGTTGGAGGACTGTTTGGATCTACTCAAAAACAATGGACCGCTCGAAGACGCTTTGCTTGACATTGACTCGGCCCTAGAGAGCCTCGTTAGTTTGTCTCTTGCCATTCGCAAGACAGGCCGTCGATCGCGGCTCCACAAAGCAGATCGTCTTTTCAAGCCGGAAGAACATGCTGAGTTGAAGAAACACATGGAAGCTATTATTGTTCTCCGTCCTGGGTCTGGTCCATGCTCTAAAGACGATGAGTTCCAAACCAAGATGCAATCGTTAACACCACTTCAAAACCATCTTATCACGGCCAACTTGAAGCGAAGAAATCGTTTCATACAAGCTCAACTACACTCTTTAGGTCTCAAGAAAAGAATTGTTGGGTTTGAGTTACCGGTTCCCGAAACCACTCAGCTGGATAACGCTCTAGCGCCTAGTCCGGAAGATAAAATGGGAAAAATCAATACGCCTCCTTCTGCCCCGACTCTTGAGACACCAATCAGGCCACTATCAGTGCCAATGTCAGTCACTTCGGCTTCGATCCCCGAGAGTAAGCTGCAATACAAGGAACCCGTTTCCAAAAGCACAGAGTCGACGCCGATGACAGTTATCACCCAAATCACTGCCTCAGCCCGATATCCGCGCCCAAGAATATCCGATAATGAACAGAAAGTGGTTCAATGTCCCTGTTGTTGTCAGATACTACCTGTATCAGAGGCCAAGAACAACAGCCGATGGAGGTAAGGATACTTACACCACATGCATATTACTGACACCTGACTCGGCCCTTAGAAAACATTTAGCAGAGGATATACGTCCCTACACCTGCATTTTTGATAGATGTCCAGCGCCGGATATTTATTACAGTAGTCGGTCAATGCTAGAACAGCACTTTCGACAGGACCACCCCCCAGTTTGGGTATGCCCTTTGTGTGATAATGGGTCGGTCTACCCGACTATGACCGAAATGATGGATCATCTTCATGATAATCATACACAAGAAGTTGGTGAGGATATCTCATCGATCATATCGTCTTCCGCTCAGACAAGAATGGGTATAGAGAGCTGTCCCTTCTGCGAAGTCAACGGTGAAGTCGATTCTCCAGAACTAATAGATCACGTCCTAGAGCATGTGCACGACTTCTCGCTCCGGTCTCTTCCGTGGCCTAGATCCTCAGAGGTTGATATGGGCGGTGAAGTCGGGTATTTCAATCTAGAAAGTGGCGAACCTGCTGTTATCACCGAATGGTTGGATGCTTATGAACATGAGATGGAGGATATTGATCCAAATTTGAAGTTATCCGCCTGCGACTATGGGAGATTGGCTATCATAACCGAGCAGATGAGTTCTGATGGAGGAGATAAGCTCGGCCTTGATATCGGCTTTGCTGACGAGCACGACGGTGAATCTGCTGAGGCCGAGACTGATATTTCGCAGCTTACACAAGAGACTCTCGAATCGGTGAAACAGGCCCGTGATGTGATCTGTTGCCATGAATGCGAGGCTAGATGGTATAGAAATGTAGATGGAATGCAGTGTCCCAAATGTCAAAGCGAGTTTGTCGAAATTGTGAGTTACCTACTACTATTTCCTACGTGTAATAATGCTTATACCTGTCAACAGGTTGAACCAGAAAGTGGCTCTGAGAGTTCAGATCTTCTCGGAACTGTTATGAGGCCTGGGTTCGCTACGATAGATAGTCGTGGTGGATACGTTGAGGATAGGGGGTATTCAAGCGACGCCACAGGCTCCAAACCAAACACTCGGGAGTCTATCCCCGGCTTTAGAAGGTTCACTGATCGCCTCTTCTCCCGCAAGAAGCCTGATAATACTGAACTGCAGAAGCACACATCAGAAGCCGCTAACAACTTGATCCGAAAGTCTGTCGCGAACCAGAAGGCCTGGAAGATTCTAATCAGCATTTACCATAGGCGGTTAGAGTCTCCCACAAACACAAAGTCTATGTTTGCAAATTTCATCAGAGATGTTCAAAATGAGGATATTCCGGAAGAGCGCCAACCAGTATCTGATCTACGTGGGTTCCTAATAGCCATGACCAACTTCTATTTGAATTCTTTGAAAGATTTACCGCCGAAGGACCTTACGAAACCTATATCAAACTACTTTATCAACAGCAGCCATCGGACCCTCATACATACCTTAGCAGATTCTCATAATGCTATTGATGCAATAAACGAGGTAAGTTCAACTAGGGGCTAAGCCAATAAGCCAACAAATATAATGACAATGTCACCTCATGAGTAGGCGCTCTATTTTGGGTACCGATCCATTGATTTGGATGTATGGAATGGTACCGCTGATGGGGAGGAGCGAGACCCTCAAGCAGAACAGCCGCGCGGATCTAAACCTGGGCAGACTGCCAAGACACTCAATCACATCTTCGGTCTTGACAGAGAAAGCAATGCACAAAAGCATATAGATCTGAAGACCACCGTCTCCCAGCGGGGTCACATGAGTTCCCCTACAGAACCAATCGTCACAGATGGCTTTACTCTCATGACACCCTGCGACTTCAGGGAAGCCTGCCAAGCGATCAGAGACTCTGCTTTTATCAATACTGACCTACCCGTGATCGTCAATCTGGTGGTTCACACAGACTCTGGCCAGCAAGACCTGATGGTCAATATCATGAAGGAAGAATGGAGTGATGTTCTGATTGACAAGCCAATTGAGGGCTGCGATCCACGATTTAGGCTGCCAACATTGGAAGATCTCCGAGGTCGGATACTTGTTAGTCTCGAAACGATAACAACTCCTTCATTTGTTCACTCTGGTGGATTTGACGAGCCTGGCGAACGCCTCCGTGGACCAGGCCGTGGCCCCATTATACAGCCACTAGCTGACCTCGGGGTTTACTTGCGACGGGAGAAGTTTTAGGGTTTTACCGACATCCTGACGAAATCCCCCAATCATCTCTTCTCCATGCAGGAAAGTAAAGTAAAGAAACTTATTTCGACGTCACAAACCAACCTTTTTCGACACAACCAGGACTACTTTTTTCGCGTCTATCCAAACACGGCAAGACAAGACTCTTCAAATCTCGATCCTTTACGATTTTGGAAATACGGCATTCAGATGGCTGGTATCGTCAGACATAATGTCGATGAGGGCATGATGTTGAATGAAGGAATGTTCGCTGATGAATCAGGGTGGGTTCTGAAACCCGACGGCTATCGAAGGTCAAAGGATACATCAGACGACCTAGAAGCAGGTCCAAGAAAAAGCCTTGAATTATTGGTATTCGCTTTCAAAGATCAGGAGTTTATGACCAGTACCGGTCGAGAAATCAAGAACCTGGCGTCATTCATGATGGTCTCACTTCACATTAATGACGAGGAAAAGCCTCGCGTACCAAGACAAGAACTAAACACTACAGAAAATGAATCAGGGGCTTTGGGATATAACCTCAACTTCCTTGTTACAAGGACACACGCTACTATTATTCCGAAACTCTGCATCCTCAGGTGATTATCTTTACCTTATCATAGATGAAACTAACAGTATTGTCAGGTTGAAATTTGCGGAAGGCTTATCAAAAGATCGTCTCTTTGCGTGGGCCAGTCTAAGACTAGATCGCCTAAATCAAGGTTTCCGGCTAGTACAGCTTTACGACAGCAAAGGGGTGATATTGAGGCAACAGGGGATGCTTTTAAAATTCAAGGTCAGATGGGAGTAACAAAGGGCACATTCTAGAAGCCAGTTTGAATCTGAACAAGATCTTCATTCTAGTACCTCTCAAGTACTTCTAAGCCTTGCGATGTCTACTAGCTACTCAATAGTAGCATTAACCTCCTTGGCAACGGGAGCAAGTGTAGCAGAGTCTAGCTCCCCAGCCTTATCCGGCAGAACCATGTCCTCAAATGGTGCGCCAGAATTCTGGATCAGGGTCTCAATGCCCCGACCATTTGCGACTGGAAAGAACTTGACAAAGGGTGATGCGATGTCCAACTTGAAGCCTTGACTGGCTGAGATAACCGCCGTCTCACCGTCGTGAAGCTCATTCACCCCTGATGAGCCTTGTAGCTCGACTTTCTGCTTACACTTAACGATACAGTGGTCCACGGTCACAAACTTGGCTTATGATTTGAATATTGACTTTTTGTAGGAGCTTGACGATTCAATGCTCGGAATAGCGAATCTCCCTCCGTTTCGACTCGTGAGGACAAATGGACGAGACATGACGCCGCCGGACATCTATCGCGGTCCTGTGCTCGATCGGAGATATTGTGGTCCCGCGATGCAGGATGGACTCAACCCAGACTTGGTAATTTCACAAAGCATGTCCTTAAAAGACCATGTCCTTGTTAATGAAGGCTGAGATTACATTACTTCATAAGTATAAATTCATTATAGAAACAGTAAATATCTGCCTAAAGAGTAAAGTGCATTACCCAACAAACCTATGTCGGAAGCCAATCCTATTTCCGCTCCTTAGAAGTCAAACAGAACAAGTACCGTATGCTAGGAACCAAGGCCTGAAGGTCTTTAAGAGATGCATATACATGGACGGTCACGGCCGTTCGGATCGCCGGTCTCCACCCCCGCAATTCCGAAAACATGCCTCTGATTAGAAATGGGAAGTACTCTAATGTAGTCTAGACTGGCAGAGGAGCCAGCTCGACGTAATTTGCAAAACAGCTTATTTATCCTCTGATCAGGACCTTTGGGCTGAAACCCGAACAACGAGTTATTCCTAGTCTTGCAATTCCACCTTCATGAACATCGCCCATAGTCCCATCACAACAAGTCTATTCTCTTGTAAAGCGCAGCTCTCACTGTGCATATTCTCGGCCTTTGCAATGGCTCTTTCCATGGAAACTCCGAGATCCTCCTCAAAGCAGCCCTGAAAGCTACTACAGCCACCGACTCGTCAATTTCTGTGTCTTGGATTCATGTACCTACCGTTGCGCTCCCAAGACAGCACCTACCCTTTAGAAATGATCCATCTGTGATACCGTATCGCAATGATGGAAAAGAATACCGATCCGGAAAGAAGGAGCCTGACGACCGCGAGGCTGTGTTTGAAGCTATCATGGATGCCGATGCAATCATCATTGCCAGCCCAGTATACAGCCACCAACCTGCCGGAACACTGAAGTCGCTTACAGATGCCATACTTGATCCTTACGCTGATGTGTGTATGGCGTATGACCTCAAGAGTCGACAGGAAGAGAGAGATGAGTCTGTCAAAGACGTGAAAATTGATCCACGAGACCTCAAGCCTCGTGTGCCTGGCTTTATTGCTGTTGCTGGGTCTAATCCAACATTCCCGGAACAGTGGACCATGGCTCTACCAACAATGCAGACGTGTATATACCGCATTCATTCCCGGGTGGTTGATCAGGTTGTGTTATCTGGGTACGCAAACCCAGGAGCTGTATTGGCGGATTCTGGAGCTGCTCTCGAACGTGCTGAGCTGCTGGGTTGTCGCGTGGCCAGTCAGATAGGAAAGCCATACGCTGAGGCACTGTACCTAGGGCCCGATGAGAGTGGCAGTTGTCCTTACTGCCATCTGCTCAAGATTGAGTTTCGTGAAGAAAACAAAGTTGTCTGCATCACATGTGGCGCAAATGGCATTCTGGAACTGGGCCCTGGGGGCAATATTCGACCGAGATGGGAAGAGGGCTCGACTGTTAGCTGTCTGACGCTTAAAGGTAAATTACAGCACAGATATGATGTGCGAGATAAGATGAGCTCGGAGCAACCAAAGCTCGCGTCTATTTCTTCAGCTTTTGCCAAGTGGAAGAGTTTGGAATTCCCTCGAGTCGTTCTGCCTAGCTTAGAGGATAAATTTCCAGGACGACTATGAGTTCCTTTAGGGAGCTTCAGATACTTCTGATATGCGAGACTGGGCTGTTCTTATATAGCTTCCTTGTTTATTTAGTCTTTTAACTTGTAACCTTCTTGCTATGTATTCCAATCGCTATCTCGCTGTCTTGACACCCTCACCCAGCTCGTGCACTCGCAGTCTGCCAGCAAAGGATATTTTGTCTTGAATCGGGCTCATAAATCTCATGTATTCAATAGCAATGATTTCTGCAGATAGCCCTTCAACACAAGCTTTCTTTCAATAAACTTCACAAAGGCTTGTTTACATGTTGTTTGCGTCAAACTCCACTTCGCCTCATACATTAGCTTAGAAGCCTCCTGCCATGCTGGTCTCAAGCTCGCTGTCTTCCACCGACGGCGTTTAGATGGCTCGCGCAAACGCCAGACCCTAATGCTCTACGTATCCTTCACCGGTTCTAGCCCTTGATCTCGGATAAAGGCCGTTCCAAGTAAGCATAGCCCAATTAGGGGAACTTGCAATATGAACACGCTGTGACTTGCAGACATGTAAGCATCCAAAACCGCAGGAACCTGACGCATCGACTCTGGCAGCACGTATGCCGAGCTAGCAAGGTCCTTGTACTCAGCTGGAAGAGTAGCGCGTAATTGGGCTTGAAGAACTGCCGCAGAGATAGCAAGACCGCATGCACCTCCAATACAGCGATAGGAATTTCTGTTGGAAATAATGACTGCACGACGGCTCTTGGGGGAATGAGCTTGTAGTGCGATCAAGGTAGGTTGGAAGATACACCCGACTCCCATTCCGACAACGTCCAGTATAACAGCAATAACGGCGATACTAGAGTGTCTCGTTACTAGTAGAGCCAATCCCGCTCCTCTGGCGAAGATGTGAGTGATTGTTTTAAAAGATGGAAGATAGTGGGAAACTTACAATGTCCATACAGCTGATGTATTGTCCCGAACCAACAGAGGCAATCATTTGCGCCGCCACTAATGGTGTATATATCGCTGCTGACTTCATTGCACTGTACTGGTGGGGGTTCTGCAGATAAAGAGGAACGTAGTAGAGGTAAGACTGGTAAACGGCCCCGAGCAAGAAATTTTGGGCCAGCATGATACTAATGCTTGAGTTCTTGTAGATGTCGACTGCAAAAGTCTGAGCCAGAACCGTATCATAAACGCCTTTCGGCATGTGGACTTACCAGGCATCATCGGAAGCTTTGCCATCTTCCATTCCCATCCTATAAAGGCGAGAAATAATGAGCTACCGACAGCGAGGAAGCTAATTGACAGTGGTGAGTCCCATGAAAAGTATGAACCTCCTTGATGACAAAATTAGTTGTACTCAGCTTCCACGTTACTTGGGATCTTACCTCCAGAGATAGGAATCAGAAGAAGAACGATGCCGACACCTGACACCCATGAGCCCACCCAATCGATCTTGGTGATCCCTTCCTTAAAGCTAATAGTTGGAGGCTTGGAAGGGAGGAAGAAAAAGGACAGTACAGCGGTGAGGAATGATAGAGGTGTCAAAAGCCAGAAGAATCCTCGCCAAGATGATCTCTCCATGATGCCAGCGGCGATGAAGGGTCCGATGATATTACCTAGTCCGACAGTGGCGCCAGTGATGCCTTGGATCTTCCCCCTCTGCTCGAGGCTGACAATGTCCGAGATGATCATGTTGTTGAGGTTCAAAACACCTCCGCCGCCGATACCGGCGAGAGCCCGAAATACATAGAACATGACTGCATTCTGGCTAAACGAGCAAAGCAGATCGGAGGCACAGAGAAGTAGAGCGGCAGATATGAAGACGACTTTGCGACCAAAGACATCGGATAGTCTACCATAGAGCATCTGGAAGCAAGTATTTGCGATCAAACTGGAAGTTCCAGCCCATGAGATCGTGGCCTCGGCGTTGATGTCTTTGGCAATGGTGGGGAGCGTTACCGGGATACCATTTTGATCGATTGTGACAAGGAGTAAGGCCGATGAGAGAGTGGCGAGGGCAATGATCAATTGGCGGCAAGGCAGGATATTGACCTGGTCATGAAGAGCCTTCTCGTCCTTTGTGAGCACCATCTTGAGTTTGTCAATTGAAGAACTGTAAGAAAAAGAAAGATTGTAATAACATTTAAGAATGAATTGAGATGTTTGTGATGACTCTTCTGCTTGAACTATTTTTAAATGGGGATGTGAACCACAATTTTCGGACCGTGTCCGCGGGCGTTGTCCGATGACTTTGCAAGATGGTAAGGAATAGTGGTAAGCAAAGAATTCGGATTTATGCATGGTTTTATATAATTCCTCCAACTACCTTGAACGTCGCGATGCAATCAATGGGAAATTTCACGCCAGTCACTCAGACTTTGGTGGCCACTTCACCCTCTTCTCCGCCTGAACATACAAATTATTCGGCCGAATCAGCTGAAAGTACGGATCATACTCAATAGGCCCATCCCGCGCCAAGCTAAACTTGTACCGATAAACAAGCTTCGGTAGAAACACCTTGATCTCCTGCAGCGCGAAGTTGAACCCGACGCACATTCTTGGACCAGTCGCGAATGGGATGTAGGAGCCGGGAGGTCGATTCTTGACCTGTTCTGTATCCCAGCGATCAGGGTCAAAACGACCAGGGTTCTCCCATACGTCTTTATTGTTGTGCATGTGATGTAGTGCTGAGATTACTACTGCGCCTTTGGGGAGTTTATAACCGCCTGGGAGGATCATGTCGACTTTGGCGGTGCGGCCGGGCTGGAAGGAGGGATTATGCAGACGTTGGGTTTCTTTGATGAATTTATCTAGGAAACTGAGCTTGTTCGTTGTCTCGGCTGTGACTTGGGTATCTTCGTCCCAGTCATTGTCGATTAGTTCTTGAAGAAGGCGTTCTTGGTTGCCTGGGTATTTGACGAGACTGTAGATCAACCAGGATAGCAAGGATGATGTGGTGGTGAAGCCGGCGGCTGCAGCTACGAGCAGGGTTGGGGCAAATTGAGAGGGAGGTAGTTTGCTGCCCTTGCTGTCCTTAGCTCGGAGGAAGTAGTCTAGACGGTCAATCCCTCGAACCCCTTCAGTCCCAAGTATGTAACTTACCAACAACATTCTCTGCCTTGAGCGCTGCATCCTGGAGCTCGAGATCCTCCTGTCCCTTTGAAGCCTTCGCAATCGACTCCGTCATCATCTCCATGATCCTCGCCCCCGTATCTCTGACCTTCTTCGGATCACCGAACGGCATCTTAGCATACCAAGCTCCCATAGAAGACACTTTCTTATTCAACTCCAAGTTCTCGGCAATCTTGAGAACCATCTCATGCAGCGGCGCATCCACCTCCTCAAAATGCGCAAAGTCCATACCTAGAACAAGCTTGCCCACTGCCTGCGAACCAAGCTTCAGCATATACTGGTAAACATTCCACGCCTCACCCTTTTCATCAAGCTCATCGAAGACTTTGAAGGACTGCTCTACAGTTCGCTGCATTGTAGGAGCGTAATGACGAACGGCTTTTGGTCCAAGCGCAGGGGGGAGGAATTTATGAGCGAGACGCCATTGCTCTGTATCGGTATCAGCTAGAAAGACGCCTGCTTCTTGATTCTTGATTGGGTGGAGGGGATGGCCTGGGACAATGTCTTTTGTGAAGTAGTGGTCTTCAGCGAGGAAGATGTTGGATAGCTCGGCGCTGTTGGTTTGGTAGAGACGGTTGCCCATGCTGTTTGTGACGAATAAGGGACCGTATTTCTCGAATAGGCGCTGGTGGTTGCCGAGATGATCGGGGTAGATTTCGAGGTAGTTGCCGAAGTATGGGATGCCAGCTGGACCAGGGACATCGCGAACAGCATTGCCGTTGATGGAGACTGCGATTGGTTCGTCTTTGTCTAGGACATCGGACACTGCGTTGAGTCTTTTGTCATTGTGAACAAAGCCGACGCCTGGAGTGTTCAAGTTAATGGCTTGCGTCTGTGACGCCGTTCGGTGAAACATACCATTTGGCTTGACGATGGCAAAGTGAGATGCCACAATGTTCTGAAGCTCCTCAAAGTCCACAGCAGGAGGTAGGTCGACTTCTCGAGCTGTTGACGGTGCCTCGCCCAGGAGATGAAATTGTTTTGTTGACATGATCCTATTTGTCATCTGAATGGATATCCAAGACTGTCTGTCAAAAGCAGAAATGCTAAGAATATTTGGCTGTTATATGGAGAAAATACAGAAGGCGAAAGCACTCATGCATGGCACATGTGAAAACCCATTCTCGCCTTCTTGTTATTACACCGCAGGCAAGAATACGAAATCCAACGTGGAGACAGCGTATCTGCCGCCTCACACTGCAACATGAATGACGTTGAAGTCCTGCATCGCACTAATTTTATCGTTGCATCCGTTAATCTCTCGGCATATCCGTGTCCGCAGGTTTCTGGGTCTGATTACAATTATTGTTACGATTGGATGATGAAAACGGGAATATCGGAAGGACCCGTGCCATGTCGGTACTCGCGTTTAGTATAATCGCGAAGACGGAAATAAGAGGGACTTTCTCTGCGATGTTCAGGGTTCTCTGGCCAATGGAGCGTTATGTGTTACATCAACAGCGGAATTCGCAATGTGTCGGAGACTGCCTCCGGTCGAGGTGGATCATAAAATGGGTCGGCCTCGGTCGGGTTGATCCACTACGGGCCCTGAAACCTCGGTATTGCTGGGGGCCCACTACGGAGCTGGACTCCGGCCCGCTATGGGCACATGCAAATGGCGGCATAATCCTGCATGGTCCAGGAATCCTTTGCTTGTGAGGATTACGGTATGTGGCCACGTCGTGACCGCTCAACGCGCAAGCACTGAGTTGTTTAAGAGAACCGTCTGCAAGACCCAGTCTTTGTTATTCTTATCAAATGGTTCAAACACCAGCTTTTCATTCACCTGTACTAATCTCTTTATCTGACGACGGACAATGGTGGAATTCACGATCAAGCAGGTCGCTGAACATAACAGCCCCGAAGATGCATGGCTAACCATCCACGGCCAAGGTACGCTCCAATAACTCCAGCTGAACCACTCGCTGACCGCCGCCAGTCTACGATGTTACAAAATATTTAGCAGATCATCCTGGCGGTGCCGATGTCCTCACTGAAGCAGCCGGTACAGACGCCAGTCAAGACTTCGACAACGCTGGACACTCAGAAGATGCCTTTGAGATCATGAAAGACTGCTGCGTTGGCAAGGTCCAGGGCTTTGAGAAGAAGAAACCCAAGCTTAAACCACTTGCACCTGTAAAGGCAGTAAAGACCCAGACTGGAGGGAGGTCATCAGTATCGACGCTGGTCAACTTGGGTTTCATTGTCTGCGCTGGTGCAGGAGCTTACTACTTTGGTCGCCGCCAAGGATTCACCGTACCAAATTGGCTGTTGGCGTCGCTACGCAGCGACTCAGCTGGCTCAAGTTTCATAAAAGGGATTATTGTCGGAGGCGGATCCCTCGCAACCGCTAATGCCGTTGCGGCACAGCGATTCACCGGCATGGCGATGAAGAGCAAACCCTTCACGAGTTATCCTGCTCATATGAAGATTCCCAAGCGAGCTCAAGAAGACACTTTGCTGCAGCGGGGACTATTGGATCCCGTCACCTACTCCCCACTCCCGCTCAAGCAAAAGACCCTCATTGCACCAAACGTTTACCGCCTGACTTTTAGTCTTCCCACCACGAGCACTATTCTTGGCCTACCAATTGGTCAGCACGTCACCATCAAAGCCGACATCGACGGAGAGAGCGTCGCGCGATCATATACGCCAGTATCCAACAACTCTGACCTCGGCGTTCTGGAACTAGTCATCAAGGCATACCCAGATGGGAAGCTCACAAGCAAGTGTCTGGCGAAGCTCGAGGTCGGAGACGAGGTTCTCTTCAGAGGACCAAAGGGAGCAATGAAGTATCAACCAAATCTTTGCAAGAAGATCGGCATGATCGCAGGTGGCACTGGTATCACCCCGATGTTCCAGGTAATCCGTGCTATCTGCGAGCATGACCGTGATACAACAGAGATTTCTCTCATCTATGCCAACAGAACAGAGCAGGATATTCTGCTTCGAGAAGAGTTGGATAGGTTTGCTAGAAGATACCCTAAGAACTTGAAGGTTTACTATATGCTGGATCAGCCGCCGCCTAACTGGGAGTTTGGGTCTGGGTATGTTACTCGGCAGTTGATGAAGGAGAAGCTCCCGTCGCCCGGCGTGGATTCGAAGGTGTTTTTGTGTGGGCCGCCGGGAATGGTGAATGCGTCGAAGAAGGCACTTGTTGATTTAGGTTTTGAACAGCCCGGGGCTTCGGCCAAGATGTCGGACCAGATTTTTGCATTTTAGATAAGACAATCTTCTTTTTTCATATGTAGCTTTTTGTATATGTCCTGCGCTCTCTGGAACAAAGACTGCTGTTCGCATCCACAATGGTACTAAAAGAATTGAAACAACCAGTCTTTTTGCCGTTTGCAGGGTGTCAATGGAGAAGCAGCCTTTTCTTCTCCCAGCATTTTCGTATCTCATGGCGATCTATACCCCACCAGCCCCACAGCCTGCACCACTTCGCAAAAGGTGAGCCAGTATTAATGCGCTACGGAGAAAGCCATTTCACTTTAACACGGACGAACCAATCATATGCCTCGCCTTATGCATCAAAGCTTCAGGCCTGCTTGCTGGAATGGATCCAGATATCAACCGCTATGAGATCTTGTAGGATGATTGGGCTGAAACGACTTCCTGTTGCAAGATCGTCGCTGACGGCCTCATTACTAGCACGTAATGACAGGGGGCCCGACTTTACGACAAGACGATTACATCCCGCAAGGGATTTTCTATTTCTCGGACCTTGCTGTCAAGAATAAAAACGGTTATAAAAAGGAGGCTTGAATCCCCCAAGGGGTCTGAAGTCTCCCAAGTCATTCCTTTCCACATCAGCTTGGCAACCAACCTTTCGCATCAATCCTTTTAAACTATCCGTTCCTTACTGCATTTACTGCAGCCGTCAACATGCCTTTCACTGGGAGGTAAGCCATCGTCCCCTCCGTATCTGTCCAGCCTATATACAGCTCCTAACTCTGTCAGTGACATCTGCAAGATCATTTTCGCTATCATCCTTCCTCCTGTCGGCGTTTTCATGGAGAAAGGCTGCGATGGTGACTTTTGGATGAATCTGTTTCTGACTTGTCTATGTATGTCATCACAGTCTACTAAGTTGTTACATACTGACTTGCATAGTCTTCGTTCCTGGCCTCATTCATGCCTCGTATATCATTCTCAAATATTAGGCGCTGCGACTTGCTTGGAAGCCAGTACTTTGGCCTTAGAATTGGGGGCATATAATTACATTCGTTTCAATAGACTCACAGAGGCTATCTGCGTCTTTAGAGAATCGTTAAAGACCTGCCAAGTGATGCAGGTCAGCTGCGACATGCGTCTCAATATGGAATTTTTGAAACTTAGGATAATTATTAGATTCGAAATTTCTTTTTGCTTCCTTTTTGCCAATACTCGTAGGTTGCACCGAAGACTTGAGTGAAACTAACTAACAGCGCTATAGCCGTGTTAGGTGCTTAGTGGGATCTTCACGTCTGGAATAGGCACTAAAACTGTGTCTTACCGTGATTGTGATTGGCTTCCACGTAAAAGTCGCCCTCGCGATGCCCGATTTCAAGTGGGGCACAAGATTTATCCTCCGGTTAGAAAAACTCACCTCACCCAGAATCATCATTCTTCCTATAGGTTCCCTCGTGTCTATTGTCAACGGCCTACTACGCATAACAATGGCCGTCCAAGGAATCGTGACTGCCAAGGTCAAGCATAAACGCGCATCTGCCCTCAAAAGCCGTAATGGCTGCATTACATGGTATGTTGCCTTGATTCTTTTCATTTAAGTCCAGCGGCTAATCCGAAGCGTGCATCTGCAGCAAGTGAGTGGCGTTATGAGTTTCTGCTGTTCGAATACTTATTTCATAGGATTCGACACCTCAAATGTGACGAGGCGAAATCGATATGTAGTCGCTGCTGCGAAGACAAGATTAAATGCGACGGCTACGCGATGCCTAAACCCAAAGCTCCCCGGCGAAAGCACCGAAAGAAGGTTGCACCATCGATCGCTGATACTATGTCTCTATGCTTGACCATTGACGAAATTCCCTCATTGACGACTCCAGAGCGCATGTACTTCCAACACTTCCTGCAGTTCACAACCACGCAGCTATCGCTCTCTTCCGGCTCGACCAACTTTTGGCTTCGATACGCTCTACCCATAGGTTACCAGTTCGAGTCCATCCGATACAGTATGATTGCAGTTGGCGCGTCGCATCGACTCTTCATGGCGAAATCCCTTGGCCACTCAGACCAGGACGGATTGAAGAGCTTCGCAACGCACCAGTACAATAAGGCTATCGCGACTATTGTACCATCCATGACAGCGTCGCAGGACTTGCACATCATCATGATCTGCTGTCTTCTTTTCATCTCTTTCGAAGGCCTCACTGGTCGTTACTATGAGCTGCTGCAACATCTCAGTGCTGGGATCTCGCTCTTCCGTTCAGAGTTACCGTCGTCAACAGATGAGGAACGAGCGATGACTACAAACCTTGCCGAGATGTTTTGTCGACTCGGCGTAGAATCATCCAACTTCATGGACAGGGGTCCGAGTGTCTCGGGTATGGAGAAGTGGTATCGCTCTGGCAAAACTCAGGACTTGCAATCGCCGAAGTCATTTAGCAACCTCGACGAGGCGTCTTCTGCATTGCGGCAATTAGACGTAGCCTTTGACGAAAAGCCTTGGCACTACGAGGGAAGTGATGATCCGAATAAAACTAGTCTTGTGGAAGAAGCGACTAGAAAGCTCCAAGATGCTCTCGATCGATGGGCCACTCGTTTCGACGCTCTTTACGCGCTCAGAAAAGAAGACATTGCAATCGAGGGAGAACAACAGTACCGTAATCTCCGTCTGCGGCAGAAATACTGGCAAGTGTCGATAGATTCATACTCCTCGGATGAAGCGACAGCTAGGCCAGAGACATTTGAGCCATTCCTGATGGCAGCCAAAGAAGCAGCAGCGCCTATCATAGCTCTCAAACAACCGACGTTTTCACTCGATGGCGATTTGATCTCCGGTCTTGCATTTGTCGCGTCTATTACAGAAGATGATGAAACCAAAGTCCAAGCTCTTGATCTACTTTGGCGATTGAACCGCCGTGAAGGTCTTTTGGATAGTCGCGATATTGTTGAAATGCATGAGCTTGCGAGAGCGCTTGAAACGTGTACGGAAGAGGTTGAGTTTGATGAGGCTTGGAAGCCTACGGCGGCGGCTGGGATACCAACGATTATCGAGAGGTTACGGAAAAGTCTAGGGCAATTAAATATTGAGTAAATTAACAGTAGACATGGTGTTTCCAGCAAAAATGAATGCTTTATTCGGAAAGGTGACAAACGTTTTCCCAAGTATCGGTATGGATTTCAATACCACCCTGGATAACAAGCCCGCTTTTTATTAATTTCTACTGTTTAACGCAATGCATGCTCCCTGTTTCGACTTCGCAAGAACCGGATACTACTTCCGTAATGAGAAAAATGAAAAAGCCAATAGGGACCTGGTTTTTTCTTATAGTGTCATCACAATACAATATCAAGTAGCTAAATTTGGTTCAAGGGAAGTTCAGGGTAGTTCACTTGCTCATGTTCATGACGTCATGTGCTTATGCCATAGAGATAGGTATGTACTACAAATCACAATCAGTTCTCTTGACCAAGTTGGGGCAGTAAGCGAGGCACTTGATAAGGTCAAGACTGCACGATGGAAGTGGTAAGAGAAGTCAGACACTGCATGCTAAGCTTTCTGATGGTGGGAATGTGCTGTTCTTCGGAGATTCTAAAGCCAGGGCGGCCCCATATTTAGATGTGCCGAGGAGTGGAACGCTGAGGCTCAAGACAAGGATCTTATGGATCAGTTTCATGCAGTCAGATCTTGCTAGCGGAAGAAGCGCGGAATTAATGCCATCGTTGCGTCATGACGGAGCCGCACATGAAATTGCCATCTTTAGGTCATTGCGTGTACAAGCAATTAACGACCTCGGCTGCTCCACGTTGTAGTCGGTATCGCCTTTTGAGGGCTGGAACTTGAGGCAATTTGAGCCTCATCATTGCGTCCTGTATCTTCCGTCATGCCGTACCAGCCGGACCTGGTCGGAGGTATCACGTACCGACAATCCGGATCGTGGGACCGGAAACCGCCTCAAGTGTTGGACTACGTGTCAGATGGATTGTATACAAAACCCCTTACAACTGGCCTCTTAGTTGAGTCCCATACTGTTGTACCTACTTCACATCACTTTCACAAACATTGATCTTTTTGTACAATCCCTACTGCATTTAATATTTCACAGACGTTGCTCAGCCGTACCAATATGAGTGCTTTCACTCTCCCTTTAACCGACGGTCGCACAGTCGCTGTACTTGGTGGAGGCGTACTTGGGCGCCGTATCGCATGCGGATGGGCTGCAAGCGGATTTGATGTTGTCATTCGCGACCCAAGTTCTGAACAAAGAGCTGCTGCCGTGGAATACTGCAACTCGAGCATGTCACAGTACGCCGACTCTGAAAAAAGAGGAACTGTCACAGCCGTCGAAGTTCTTGCTGAGGCTGTTGCCAAGGCATGGCTCGTTATCGAAGCTGTCCCTGAGAAACTCCCTCTCAAGATCTCAACCCTTGCAGACTTGGAGAAGCTCACATCAAACGACACCATCCTCTGCAGTAACTCGTCATCTTACAAGTCAAGAGAGATGATCGAAGGTCTGAAGCCAGAGACGAAACGACGCGTTTTAAACATGCACTATTGCATGCCACCAGACTACCGTGTCGTCGAGCTCATGACTGACGGCGAGACTGACGAGAGCATCTTTCCATTCCTGTATCAGAAACTCGAGGAGATCAAGTTTCACCCATACATCGCACAGAAAGAGTCGACTGGCTTCATCTACAACCGTCTATGGGCTGCCATCAAGAGAGAGGTCTTGAACATTCTCGCCGAGGAAGTGTCTACCCCAGAGGAGATCGAGAAGCTCTGGAGGGAAATGTGGTATGCTAAGGAGAAGGGGCCTGTTGCTATGATGGACGCTGTTGGTCTTGATACTGTGTCATTTATTGAACAGCACTACATTGCTGAGCGTGGCTTGCCTGACACGCCTGTCAAGTTCCTTCAGAAGTACATCGACGAAGGCAGGTTGGGAGCCAAGTCTGAAAAGGGAGGGTTACTCCCTCCAAGGAAGCTTATCGAGTCCGATCATGAAACCTCGCTCTACTTCTTAGACATTGGATTGTCAAGCGGGAACGCAAAGAGTTGTGCTTCAGCTGGTCGCGTTCTGATCGGCTCCAGCGATGGGAGGCCAATGAAGACACTTGTCTCAGGTCAGCGCATGCCGGATGGCATCGACATCTCGAAGTCCGCTGAAAAGCTCTTCTGGACCTGCATGGGCAACCCTTCGGCAAACGACGGTGCTGTCCTCAGCTGCAATCTCGATGGCACAGACCTCAAGAAGATTGTCCCTCAAGGGTTGGCTCATACCCCAAAACAGTTAACAGTTGACAACACGAACTCGAAGCTGTACTTCGCTGATCGTGAGGGAATGCGGATTATGAGATGCAATTTCGATGGCTCTGAACTTGAAGTCTTGGTTCAGACGGGTGACTGGCAGGTCGATGAGCATATGCTAAACCCCATGAGATGGTGCGTCGGCATCACCGTGTCGCCTTCCACTGGCAAGTTTTACTGGACACAGAAAGGCCCATCCAAGGGAGGGAAGGGTCGTATCCTTCAAGCCAACATTGACTTTCAGCCAGGCGAAGATGCAAAGACCAGGACAGATATCGAGGTACTGTTCCAAGGCTTGCCAGAGCCTATTGATTTGGAGGTCGACGAGGGTGAGAACGTCCTCTACTGGACGGATCGAGGCGAGCTGCCGGATGGTAACACCATCAACCGCGCCAAGCTAGAGGCAATTAGCAAGTTGACTCGCGATGGTGTAAGCAAGCCAGGCATTGATTACGAAGTTCTTGCTCGGGGATTACACGAGGCCATTGGCATCAAGCTTGACTCCAAGAATTGTCGTATCTTTGCCACAGATTTGGGAGGCTCGGTGTACCAGTTTGATATGGAAGGAGGTAACAGGAAGAAGGTATATGAAGGGTCTGGAGCGTTTGTTGGCATTACTGTGGCGTAAATACTGTAGGAGCCTAGAATTTGACATCACGGAATTCTTCGAAGTGACGTTGCAGTATTTTACTACTGTGGCATATAGAATATCCTTCTCTAGAAAATAGATTTTAACACTCGCTATATCTGCTCTACAAATCTATAAGGGCCGCGGAAGACTGCCAGTGGTTCTACTGACGTGGCCTAGGAGCCATTGGCCTGGCGCGTAACACATACATAAACAGGTTCTAATCATGAGTCATTGTGACCGAATCTAGTGACGATTTTACCCTCCTACTGATCATCCTCATAGGTGCTGGTATTCCGCCTAAAGACGCGCGATACCACCAGCCATATCTTGCTAGGAGGCTTGTCCTCACTAGCCCTGCGAACAAGCCACCACTGAAGCGTCATAGCTGCCATCGCACTGTTCCATACGAACGCTACCATCATGCCCACCGAGAAAGAGAGCGAAGTGGAGATATGTCTTGTGCCGCAAAGACTCATGACTTGAAAGTCGTCGATTCCGTCGGGCAGGGCAAAGCCAGAAAGCATGAGCACAGCATGGCAGATGAAGATGTCGGTGTAGTTGACCATCATGTGTACTCGGCGCCATCTCCTGCTTATAGAGATCTTTGGCCTGAGGTTGTTCTCAATGAGGTATACTCCTACTGCCAAAGTCGCCAAGACTGCTGTGACCAAGCTAATGATCTGGAGTATATATGGTCACTACTGTTTTGTCGATATGACATGCAACTTACCCCATGTTCTGTTCGAAAGTGGTCTGACGACCCCATCCCAGTCAGTCCGCAGAGCAGGCCAACGGCCAGAAGAGGGAGGAAGAAGACGCAGAAAAGTATCTTCTGCCATTTTTCGATCCGAGATTTAAACAAGGGTCGCTCGATGAGTTCGCCAAGAGCGATCAGTGTCGAAAAGATCAGGATGATGGGGTATATAATAAAAAACGCAAGGGTCATGGCGGCCACTAAACCCCACTTAGTAAGACATCGCGTACAAAGCTGACAACTTACCGTGTATACTTGTTAGTGTAATCATCATAGATTTCGAAAGTGTATGAACGTGATAGCTGTTCTTGGGGAAGTCGATCAGGTAGGTGTTTCCTGAGCTCGTGATGTTTATTGGACATTTTGGAACCTGCATATCCGACCGACCCGTCGATGTGAGATTTCTTTCCAGTTCCGTTCTTAGACCAGCGATCCCTCTGTTGAGCCAGCATGTTGAATGACCCGTCAAGATGTCCAAGTTGTTTTGTAAGAAGTCGTTAACATAGAGTTGGTTCTGTTTTGTCCCAAAGCAGTATTGTCGACGTGATTCTTCATCCGATCGCGGCACGGTTCTCGACATACTGTTGATGCTCACTCTGGTCTCGCCGTTCACATAATCGAGATTGTGCGCGGCGACCCTGTTGACTTGGCCTGAGAGTAGTAATGGCGGAGACCATGCCAGAAGAAACAGTTGTTGAAGGCGAGGTGTCATCTTGAGAACATGTGTCGACGACGATGGAGTGGGTTAAACGAGAAAAAGGAGTCATAACGGGAAATATATCTAATGCTGAAGCCAAGGACGATGTAACCGCGCAAGGGGCTGATAACTTTGCTTACGTTGCGCATGAAGACACGCGTTTAAAGTTAGATTGGAAGCTTAGACGCTTTCCCGCGGAATGCCGAAGTGAGAGGCAGGACGACGTGGTTGAAGCTAAAATCGTGGCTAAAAATGATTAGTCGTGCAGGGGTCCGAGGTATATAAGTTGGTCACATCCTGGCATTCGAGATGCCAAGGCTACAGTTAGCAGTATTGCAGCTGGACAACAAGAATGGCATAATAATATCACGCTATCAATTCATGTTTCTTCTCTTACCGAGACTCTTTACATATTCTGGTGCACATTCGTACGTTTCAGAGCTACCTGGTCACTGCGCCCAAACATCCCCAGCATCAAAGGCAAAGGTATCATCGCCATGGCTAACACAGCCTGGAAAACAGTAAAGTCCTTCATTTTGCGAGGCGGGTCAGCGCTCTCAGCAGCCTTCATGCCGTTACCGAGGATGATGAAGCAACCTCCAAGTAACTGACCGCCAGCCCGGGCAGTAGTGCTGGTGATCTCGGCGCCCACGGAAGCGATAACATATGGGACTTTCTGGGGAATGGTCGCACTCAGATTGAAGAGCTGGCTGAGGATGGTGTTGATGTTGATCTCGCTCCGTTCATTCGGGACCATGATGTTCCTTGGACGATTGATGATCCTTCTATTCTAGAGGCAGTTGTGGGCCATAGGCATAAGCTTTGAGTATCTTGATCCAAACACCTATTGATCGGGTATTGGATATATAAACTTGTTAGGCCGAAATCTATGTCAAAGATCACCCGAAAGAGATTTATTGTATATGGCTGGAAATTGCCTGAAGCTAAGACCCAATACCAAGCTTTATCCAGCTCTCTCACGGCAGTCTTTACGACTTGTTCAATATCGTAGTCCCAAATCGTAAGTAGCGTCTCCCTCAACTCCTCAAATATCTTTCCAAAATCACTTCCATTCTCAGTTTGGCGTTCGAATAGTTGGGCCGCTCGCCTAGACTTCTGGACGGCCCATTGACACCTTTCCGTTCTACATCTGTCAAAGGCAGAAAACGCAGCTCCAACATCGGCACCTTGTCGGACTGTTCCATGCACCAGTATAGATGCCAACATAGCAGCGTCTTCTATACACAAACTTGCTCCCGCGCCATGATGCGGTGATGAAGCATGTGCTGCGTCACCAATGATACGTACTCGGCCCTTGGCAAAAGCCGGAACTGGGTTGTCGCCTAGATCAAAGATAGCCCACTGTTCAACATTAGTATGTCAGTGGTCATGACACACATTAGATGTGCACTCACGCGGTCAAGCTTCTCAGTATTGTCGAGGACTTTTAGCACAGATGGTCGGAAGCCTTCGAAATCCTGGAGAAGATCCTCTTTGGTTGCCGGAAGAACCAGCTGAGTTTCACTTGGCCAGTCCTCGGAGCTTGAACAATATACCACCACTGCTATTTTCTTCCACTGTCTGAAGTTGTTTGTTAAACTGCACCACGTCGCTGGGCAAGAGTTTTATAAGCTCATTTACAAAGGTGCCCCGATGACAGCCCTGTAGTCCGGTTCTCGATATGGAACATAGTGGAGTCGGTAGTCGCCCCGTCCATGCCGTCAAGAAACTCAAACAAGAAGCTTTTCTTGGACTCCCAGGTGTTACCATTACGGACTTTTTTGAATGCCTCATGTACGCTTGGATCACAAGTAGCCATGGCGTCTTGTGCATTGGGACTTATTCACAGGCCGGCACCGATGTCGCTGAAAGCATGCGCTCTCTCGTAGATTTTGCAGGGAATGTTTCTTTTGAGGAGAGAGATTGCGAGAACAATTCCTGCGATACCGCCACCAATGATGGCAGTCTGGAAATCTTTTTGATCCTGGGCCATGATTGAGAAAGTGGAAATGATTCCGATGTTGGCCAAGGAAAGAAATTCCCATGAGGGGTTGAACAATGTGGTCTTTATAATCCGTCATGCGATGGTATGCCGAAATTGGTAGCTCTATGCGCCTCCAGGTCTATTGACCCATTTTCTTGTGGTACAGCCCGCAAGGGTCTCAAATGTTAGCGCAAGACTTTTGACCTCATAGCCCCACTACACGTTACCCCTCATTAGAGCGTTTTTCGAAAACTATATTACTAGTAAATTTACTAGCAATATACTTTTTTCTTAATAATTATATTATAACCCCAAGTAATCTTATCGCCAAATTTAAAGCTATCTATAACGCTACCTGCAGCAGCCTAATCACATTAACTTTTAACCTTATAGCCTTATAACTACACTAAAACAGCAGCTATTTCGACGAGTGTATCGAGAAAGGGGGCTATCAGACCAGCTACTAGATAACAAATAGATACTATTCCTCTCATACAAATCGCCCGCAAATCGTAAGTACAGAATCTCGCCACCGAGACCTGCCGATCGGTGGGCTTTTTACGGGTCTTGTACCGCGCTAACATTTGAGACCCTTGCGGGCTGTAGGCTTTGCAGAAATGGTCGCTCCGCATGTCGATCATAGGGTAACTGGCGATGACTGCTCTGAATGCAGCTGGATGACGCAAGGCTAGTTGTGTTGCAAGGTAGCCACCTGGAATCAGATCATTGTCAATTGTCAGCGTTCTATCACTGGTCCGGACGAAGAAGGTTCACTCACCCGCACTCTCACCAGATAGCAGAACCCTCCGCAGGGCTGCTCGGCTCTTCCCATTCGTCATGGATCCAATGGCCTCGCCCAAGCTGCTCTGAACCCAGGACCAAAAATCTTCGATGTCTTTGAGTATCTCAATTCCATTACTCTCTGGGATTAATCTGTAGTCACAAGACACCAGAATTGCGCTGTTCTTAAGAGCATACTCAAGGATCCTCGGGATGTAAGTAGTAAATTATCACGGCTGCCATAGATGAGAAAGCCGCCGTGGAATTGAGTAAGGACTGGGCGTTCACCAGATGGAAAGGCCTTTGGAACAAATAGATCGAGAAGAATAGTCACATGGCTTCAGTCTTGTGATGGCGGTCCGCGGGCCCCAGCCTTCGGCTTGTCTGGGAGATCGGGCACCTGGGCACTGTAGATCATTGGTGAAGGACTTGGTGCAATGAGTGCGATAGTACAAGCCGACAAGTATCGGGTAGCTCGCTCCGAAATCCGGACTCCCGCGGCGGCAGTGGGTCTGTCTTCTAAACCTGCATGAGGCGCAATTGTTACTTGTCAAAATTTGAGGAAGCAGTTTTGTCTACAATTGCCTAAACGGTGGCGCCATTTTGATCGGAATGATCGAGAGAATGTTTTGATCAAGAAGGTCACTTCACTGAGTACTACTGGATTCTGTTTGATGACTAGCGATGCTAAAGAAAAATGTATTATTGTCTATCGATCTTTCAGCATTTTATGAACATTAAAATTAATCTGAATATCCGTATTCATCAGCATGAATATTGAGTATCAAGTCACAACAGTTTTCTCGCGTGGAAATAATATTTCAATCCCACTGCAGCATTCCTTGGGCGGGTTCAACGCTCCCAACAACTCAATTCAAGCGGGGGGTTAGCCTTGAACTGGCTCAAATTCAGCCAATCGGAATTAAATTGAACAAGCCGGGTTGCAGATTCGCCGCGTAACCTAATTAGGAAAGGTAGCCCTGTAGGGAACCTTTTGTGTTTTTAGCTAACTAAGTAACTAAAATAATATAAGGAAAATCAGCAGACTTACCTGAGACCTTTAAAAATTAGAGAGATAAAAGGTACTTGTATATTACTAATATCACTATACTGGCTTGCAGGCTTGCAAGTTAAGACCTAGGTAGACTTGAACATTTCCTGTTTTTTCCGGCTTGCAAGCCGGGGCGGGCGGCTTGACTTGTTGCGAGCGTTGCCGATAAGCGCAGATCTAATCACGCTATCGCTTGTGCCAAGCCAACCTTAGTAGGTTTTCGGCCATAGAATGTTGGGCTAAGATTCGTATTGAACAGACTACTCAACAGGGCGTAGGCTAAAATGAAATAGTCTCAATAGTTCAGCTTGACTCAATAGTTTCAATGCACAATGGCCCATATAATGTGCTGTTGGTCGTGAATCGTGAGTAAAGATGGCCTGATTGGAAATCCTGTCTAGCCTGAAATGTAATTTCAGGACTCTAGCTAATCTATTAGTGGCTAGCTACCAAAGAGCGAAAGGCCCAGAATATCATTCAGCTGGCCACAAAACGACTTTAATTTTAAAAGTTCTCAGCGGTCAACCAACAGTATCTCATCGCTCTGCATCGTTGAGAAAGCATAGATAACTCGTTCAAATCGCGTGAATTTCATTCTATCCGTACACTCTTGGCCTCTCTCTTTCGTCCCTGCTACCTTCGTCCCTGCTACCATTTGCATTCTGTCTCTTCCTTCTCGGTTCTGAAATCGCCTACGATGAGGACCCTGGAATTTGGTTGGACCCTCTGGGCCCTACTGCCCTTTCTCTCTACGTCGTTCTCGGAAGCAGCCAGCCCCCAAACCTGCGCTGAAATGGGCAGCACCTACGAAGCTTCAGAATATGCGTTCAATGTTGACTGTGACACCATCGGGTCTAGCCCATCTACCTATGCTTATTATTCCATCGGGGATTCATTCGCATCATGCATACAGAGATGTGACCTCGATTCTGTTTGCATTGCTGTAAATTATCACTCCTATAACGGCGATTGTGAACTAGCTGCCGGATTTGGTCAGGAGCTGCCGTTGAGTGGCAACGATCTAGCTGTGAAAGCATATCAGCTAGTAGGCACTACAACGACTTCGATTGCGTCTACATCTGATGTGATCTCTACATCCGAGGCGATATCTACGACTTCGATTACGTCTACATCTGATGCTCTGTCTACATCTGATGCTCTGTCTACATCTGATGTGATTTCTACATCGGAGGCGATATCTACGACTGATGTGATCTCTACATCCGAGGCGATATCTACGACTTCGGTTACGTCTACATCTGATGCTCTGTCTACATCTGATGTGATTTCTACATCGGAGGCGATATCTACGACTGATGTGATCTCTACATCTGAGACGATATCTACATCTGCAGCGCTGTCTACGTCAGACTCTGCATCCCTATCATCCCCATCTTCGACAGCAACAACGGATATTATATCTACCTCATCAGATTCTTCATCAACCTTGACCTCATTACTGTCAACAGAAACATCTACATCTGATTCAACATCGATACTCACAACGTTAGGCTCATTGGGGTTTTCATCTATGCCTCTTTCCGACTCAACTACATCAGAGGACGTGACCACTTCGTCTTTCAGTTCTTCTGTCTCTACATTTGTTACTCTGTCCACCTCAGCAGTTTCTACAGAGTCATCTATAACATCTGAGTCATTCTCAGCCTCTTCAAACTCAGACTCAACCTCATCTCCCTCAAATACATCTACAGCCGAGTCCGTGACGAACGTTGCATCAACTTCTCTGTCCGCTATTACCAGTGCCTTCCAGACCTCGGCCGTCAACCCTACAACGACCTCAGCTTCCACGACTGTTTCAACCGCTTCAGGTTCTGCCTCCAACGTTCCCTACGTGGACATGTACGAATACCTAGGTTGCGTGGAATCGCAGGAGGAATTCCCGTCATTCACAGAAATTGCCACTGCATCAGATATGACAGTGGAGAATTGTATCAAAATCGGCGCTGGAAGCCAGTATATTGGTGTTCACCGACAGTATGTGCTAAACTATGTGATGGGGAGTCTTTCATCTAATTGTCTTCAGATCTTGCTACAAAGCCGATAACCTTTCTGGGACCGATTTTACCGCAGATTCAAAGTGCAATATTCGGTGCCCTGGCGATTCCACTGTATTCTGTGGAGGAGACAAGAACGCCCAGACAAGAAGACGTCGATCTGTCCCATCCAACTTCTTCTTGACGCTTTACCGCCGCTCAGCCTCAGCATCTTCAGCATCCTCGGCATCTTTGTCCTCCACGCTGATGCCCTCTTCGCCGATCGTTACTTTGCCCACATCAACTGCACATTCGGCCACGAGCAATAGCAACGGGGGCTTTTCTTCCGGTGACATTGCTACAAAGACATCTGAGAGTACTGTGCTCACCGATATCGCCACTTCTTGCTACACTCGCACTACACTTACAGACACAGTAACGAGTGTCACATATGTCACGGTTGATTCAAGCCTATATGTGGTTACTACTTGTGTTCCAGTCACCCTGGTATACAGTCCTTGTGGCTGTGAGCACGAGACTTACCCAGCCGTCGATATGGTGACTGTTACCTCTCCTTGCAGTACTCACGGATCCTACGGGAAGGAAATCACCACCCTCACTGTCCCAAAGGCTTGTGAGACACTGACCAGTGATGGACAGCCCGCAGTCCAATATCCTTCTGGCTGGATCTCGTCTCAGACATATTCTGGTCATGGCACTTATTACCTAGCGCAGCCAACAGCGGGACCACAAACCGATTCTGGGCCAGATAATAAACAGCCATCTCAGGGCAAGGCTTCAGCAGGGGGGGCGAAGGCCACTGATCGACCACAGAAAGTGGCTGGAGAGCCATCATCAGAAACTGGACCTG
Source organism: Fusarium coicis (assembly GCA_013781345.1). NCBI lineage: Eukaryota > Fungi > Ascomycota > Sordariomycetes > Hypocreales > Nectriaceae > Fusarium > Fusarium coicis. Next base: position 91,239 of record JAAOAJ010000068.1, on the reverse strand, counting down.
AAGGCAATGGCCACCCTAAGGCTACACCCGATCAATCAATCCACTCAGCCCCCCAATACACGGGTTCTCCACAATCGTCAGTTCATTACGAACACATCCCAGCAAAGGAGTCCAACGCCCCAGATACTCCTTCTCCATCATGGACAACTCATCACGGCAACTACGTCTCAACTGCGGCCAGCAAGACAGGATCAACCGACGAGGTAGCTCAAAGCAATGTGCCGTCAGAGTCTGGCGCTAAAGGATCCGCGCCCGTGAGTGTTTCAGGAGCTAGCCGACATCGTTTCACGGCTTGGGCTGTTGTTGGCTTGGCCCTGATGTTTTATTGAGAATGTTACGCGCTGGTAGAATACGGATGGCGAAGTTAGGCGTAAGGATGCATGAATATTATCCAATCATAGCCTTAGAACATCGCTTCTAAACGTACGCTGGTCATCTATAAGGCACGCAGAATTTACGTTCTAAGTACATATTCACAACTCAAAACTCTATTGAGTAGTCTAATCCTATCCATAGTGGTGCTTATATTTATAAACTTACTCTTCTGCTTTATTTTTCCTTGAATTTGTTAATAGACATACTAGATACCTCTATTGTAAAATCAAGCCTAAAACTCAACATTACCCTTAGTAATAGGTGTAGGCAGGGGCATAACTTACAAGCCTGCAAGTGCCGAGTAGCTCGCTCGGCAATCCGGGGGGCCGCGGCGTCCGCGGGCCTGCTTCGACTACCTACCCCGCGTTTGACGTTCGCGAATCTCAGATAACAAGATCATTAATCTACTTGTCGGTTGCTTGAGGCATACAACATGAAGTCGAAGTTAATCACTTATAACAGAAATGTCAAGCAGTTAAAGATCCACTTCTCGCAATTATCTCAATCTTTTCCAACCTCCTACAATGGCTGACTCGTACTCTTGGTGTTCTATATTATTGACCGCAGTAACCGTGACCCTTGTCTGGTGGAGGAACAAGAAACAACATGGCCCAGTACGTCTGTCCAAGAAAATTGCCCTTCATGAGCATGGATGACTACGCTAGCAACAAAGCGCTGATATCTTGACACCAGAAACCTTCTCTTCCACAAGATAGTCACCACAACCACCATCAAGAGTTGCCGAGCGACTACAACGACATCGAGCCACTGGAAGACTTCGACTTGAAAACGGCCGAACCAGTGCAGACTCGGCCATGGAAACCCAAATATCACCTCACCATGGGCCTTGAGAAATGCACTTTCTCCGACATCATACCTATTGACAAAACTTTAGAGGAGAGGCTTACTCTGCGGCGAAAGATCGTCAGGGAGCATTTCAATATGGTCATTGCTTCTGAACCGTGCTCCGACTCTGCCGTAAGGGTGTTCTACGTGTGGATGGTCAAAAAATACCTACCACGGAGATATCCGTGTCTCTACCGTCTGGAGGGGGGCATGCTTGTTGGCCCAGGTACAACTCATCTACCGCTCAATCCGCCTGACGATGTCAATGCAATACTGCGCCTGCTTGCGGAGAACGTCGACGCAGAACTGTTCTTCCTTCAGAGGCAGGGTGACACTTACGTTGCAAAAGCACTCATTCTTTGCTATGCCTTTTCCTTCAATCCATCTCTCAAGTTGAATAAAACCTTGGCAGAGATTCATGCGCCTGTGCCTGGCTATAAAGAAAAGCTCGAGAGACCTATGAACCGCTACTTCACGTCACTGCTAAAGGGCAAAGTTGTTAAACGTCACAACTGGAACATATCAATCGGCCGCGATCTTTTTGTGTCGAGGGAAAACCCGTTGACGGTTTTGCCATTGTGGTTGATGGATTGGATCAAAACGGTTCTTGAGTGGCTTGGTATCGATGTGTTGAAGATGAAGAGTGAAGATCTAGACCCTGAAGAAATGAATGTCCGGTGTGAGAGGCAGACACTTCATAGATTGATGGAGAATGATGAAACGCTGGTATTTGCTTTCAAGACGTATCAGTACCCTTTGAGGCAGATTCGGGACGAGGGAGGAGGACCGGTGCTGGCTGAAGCGATACGGGGGATCGATCGTGGTAGTGTGCCTCAAATCGCGTGGTACAAGGCGTCGGTGTATTGGGGACAAGCTGTTATAGAGTATCTTCTCGGTGGAAGTTCCGAATAACCTGGAGAGATTTGTAAACGGAATTGAAGAGCTTGCCCAGTCTAAGGTCAATGATAATCTCAACCTGTCGCGTACCAAACACGTTCAGAAAACACTCTGCGCTACAACCTGACTGCCATGAATATTGCCTCATGAACAGTAGCGAAGCTTAGGTAAGGCGGAGTAAGAAGATTACTTGAGCCTTACAACAGACGTGAACACATCTGTCGTAGTGCCACCTCGGTATACGCGCAGTGTTCATGACTGATGGTCAACAGAAATGCTGAACATGGCTTGCTGCCACTGCTACAACGCGAGAGAGCGCGATGTTTGCCTCTGCCATTGCCAATTGTCAACGTCCAGTGGCAAACAGGACTGAAAGCAGCTGCCAGTGGTTAAAGAGGACAGAATCAACACTCCAAATCGTCCCAATAAATACCTGCTCTGCTTGCTCAACTTCTCTCTCTTTTCTTTTCCTCCTCCCAACTGATCTTCGATCTTCACTTTCTTCCTCAAACATTTTCACACCTTTCATCCATTCTTAATTGTCTCTTCTTCATCAACATCAACCAACATCCACCGTCGATCTTACCAACAGTCGTTGTCAACAAAGACACCCTCACATACAAATACGATCAACAACAAGCAAATCAACTCATCGACGACTAAATATGGCGTTTCTTGAGCTGACTGCTCCCCGCTCTCCCTCTCCGGAGGCGGCTTCCACTATCTCCTCTGAGGACAACAAAATGGTTGCTATCACCCCTTCTGCTCCCGCCTTCGCGGAGACTACCAGCATTACCTCCACTGAGGTTGATGTCAAGAACACCGATAATGTAAGCCTCCAATCCTCAATCAATGATCATAAGTTAAAGGAAACCAAGGCCTTTGATCAGATGATCGCCCACCTCAACGCCATGCGAGCCAAGGTTCAGGCCCTTGAGTCGGAGAACACCGAGCTCAAGGCTCAGGTCGAATACGAAAAGTCTTTCAAGGAGCACTTCTCCAAGAACCTGGATGAGGCCAACAACAACTGGCACGCAGCTGAACTTGAGGCGACTACCAAGGTCCAAGTTCTGGAGTCAGAGAACAACGATCTTAAGGCTCAAGTCGAGCTCGAGAAGTCCTCCAAGGAGCAGCTTTCCAACAGCCTTGACGAAGCCAACCGCAAGTCTCAATCTGCTGAGTTTGAGGCTGCTAGCAAGGAAGCCGAGCTTGTTCGTGTTCGTGAGCGCCTGAACCTTGTTGAAGCTCAGGCCGCCGAGCAGGAACAACTCCATGCCGTCAAGGAACAGAACATCGAGCTTCAGGCTCAAATCCGCGTTCAGTTCTTTGTGACCACCCACCAGCATGTTCAGACTCTCAAGCGTGTGATGCATGGGTGGAAGTTTCAGGTGGAGCAGAAGATTGAAGAGAATTACGAGAACAACAAGCTCAAGGAGAATGACTCTGATGCCGAAATCGACGCCGAGTACGAACGACTCAATGCTCTGGTTGAGGGTTACGAATATATCATCGCGAACATCAAGAAGGGCAACGGGAAGATTAACACTCAGATCAAGGACCGTCGCGAGGCTGAGAATCCTACTCTCGTCACCCACCTCACTGCCGATCGCTTCGAGGCTTTCCTGTTCGAGCGCGAGAAGATGGTTGCTCAGCTAGAGGATGGAAAGCAGGAATTTGTCCAGATGGTGAACGATAACTAGGAGTTTGAGAGCCAGAAGACCAATGACGTGATTGAGATTCCCACCAAGACCAAGGGGGTCACCAAGGCCGACCGAAAGAAGGCTAAGAAGGCGGCGAAGAAGGCTAAGAAGGCCAACGCCAAGAAGTAAGGAGAGTGACTGAAAATACCAACTTGTAATTGGTGTTGACATGGAGGAATGTGGTTCACGCAAGGAGTGGATGAGAATGTGGCGATGCAGAAGTCATACGGAAGGAAATCATTGTACCGATGCTTTGATCACGGACAGGTTAGGAGTTTCCATATTTTATCTACCGGGTCATGGATGACCTCTGGTCTTGTCAATAGCTACATTACGAGTAGTTAGTTAAACCAAGCAAGTTTGCTGGTAACTCCTCCACTGTGACTTGTTGTACTTCTGTGCATGTTGTTGATAAATGAAGCCGCTGTCTGTAGTCCCTCTCCACAAGTGTTTTTGTGTGTAGCATGTATGTCACTGGGGAGAAAACACCAGCCTTGGTTTGTATGTACGATTCGCAAGACGTTCGCGAACGGGAGAGGTTAGAAAGCAAGGTACTTTGGGTTACTAGATGAATGTTAAATACCGTAAAGAAAAGAAATATATGCAAAGTGCTCGTGAGTTTTGTGGGAGTAACTCAATGCTAATAATGGCAGACCTATTTCTCCCCTCCAACCTTGTTGAGGCTGCTGCACTTCTTCACCTGCCCACCCATAATCGGACCAAGTTCTCTGTTCGCCTTATCACGTTTATCCTTCGGCCAAAGCCGTCCAGCCTGTCCCTCCTGTCCCACGAAATCACCCGCCAGTCAAATCCCTCCATCAGACGCAGCATCCTTGGGCCAATTACCCTTGAGAACCGACATGGCGAAGAAGTAAGGCTGAGGAGCCCCCGTTTGTCCACTCGCTCTGGAGAGCCTTCACCTTTGCGTCACCAATCTTACCCCCGTTGTTCTCCGAGCATTCGACGGCGTTGCGAAGGGTCCAGAGGGGTGACATGTCCCACTTGGCCCAGGCTTTATCCATGGCGAGATCGCGCGCGACGCGGCCGGATGCGGATTTGGGCCACCAGGAGAGGATGTCGAGACAGCGGTTGGTTCGGTCGTCCCTTGCGTTGCTGGGATGGGTGCACTTGTTGATTGGGAGATCGTCGCGGATCACGACGTAGAAGCCTTTGGAGAGTCTTGCCATCTGCCACAAGAGAGCTTGGTTCTATAGACGGTTAGTCTATACAATGACTAAAAAGTATTGAGAGTAACTTACCATCTTGTCGGACATTCGCTCCACGGCGCTGCTGGGGTCAGTGAGATCGTTATCTTTTAACCACGCACCATAGCCAAAGACCTTGATGGCAGGGTTATCAGCACCTCCGACCAACATGTTCTTGGGAAGATCAGCCTACGTATGTCCAAAGTCGCCGTAAGATGAAGAGACAACATCGGCAATTTTTCTCTTGCCCTCGACGGCAGCAGTCTTGACGGCGAAAGTCAGAGTGTCGGTTGCGCCAACGGCGTTTTAAGCGTTAGGAGCTATGCCGATGGCAGAGATTCTGAGATACTTACACTGTACTAGTGAAGGTTCCGATCATGCTATCCAGGCCGGAGATACCTGAAAGAGGACCACTGACACCGGGAAGTGGCGCGGCGATAGCACTAGCCATACTGAAAGCTGAACCGAGCACGCTGCCGATGTTGATAGTAGATTGGGGAAGGCCGCTCTTGATGTCAATGATAAGTCTCATCTCGGAGATCGTTTTGATGCTTCTTTTAAACTCTTAGTCTAGTCCTTGCATTACCAATGACCGCATATAATTAGATGATCTGACCCTTGGGAAACGGCGACTTAATAAGCGAGGAATAGTGGTCTGCCCGTAACGTCACGCGGTCAAGGGTAGCGTCGTTGCTCTTACATCGACGACCAACATTACAGTACATTTTAACATCGTCTATGATATGTAATTCCCCACCAGCTTGAGGCAAAAGCTGTTGCTAAATCAGTTCTACCACTATATACTGCACTCGGCATGCAGGTATTTCAGTGCACTTTCGAGATAGAAACTGCAAAACCAACGCGAATGATAGACGATCTGGCATTAGATTCTGGAACTAGTGATAGCACTGCTGTCAGTAAGGATGTTATACAATGGAATATTGTTTCCTAATCTCCTTTCTTGATCTGACTTGGTTATGAATCTCGTGTATTATAAGAAACTACACATTCCTTTGTAATGTGATACCTATGAACTCTCTCTGATTAAAACATATTTCATGTCCTCCTTCCAACCCTTCAGTTACTGGTAAACCACTTGGGGTAATACAAGACATTAGCAGCCTTGTCAGACGAGCCAGCGGCTTTGTCGGCACCTTCCTTCACGGGGGAGGCAGTGTCTTCAGCGGCGAACCATTTAGGATAGTACTCGAATGTTGCATTTTCTTCCTTGGCATTGAGCGCAGTGACAGCATCGAGCCTAGCAAAACCACTTTGGGTAGTACTCGAGCTTGGCAGTGTCAAGGACCCCATCCTCTGGGCCTGCGAACCACTTGGAGTACTACTTCACTTTCGCCGCTTCGTCACTATTGGCACCATCGCCCTCTTTGGCATCGAACCACCTAACAGGATATTCGAAGTTCGCTGTCTCTCCAGCGGCTGTAAACCACCTGACAGGGTATTCGAATTTCGCGTTCTCCCCGGAGGCTTCAAACCACCTGACAGGATACTCAATTTCGCGTTCTCTCCAGAGGCAGTGTTGGCTACTTTAACATCGACTGTAGCTTGAGGGTCAACCTTGCCGAGATGTATCTTAATATAATTCATTAAGACATCTTGCTACATTATTATATAAGGGGCAAAATTATATAAGGGGCAAAATAGCTATTTAATAGAAGCAGTTTTTTTATCTATTAGATTAAATATACTAGCCAATTTAGTATTATATCTTTACTGCATCTTTGGCCTGTTCACCAACATCGCGGGTGCAATCCACAAATTTCCCCCTCAGCGCCGAACCCTTCCCAGAGCTGAGCCATACGCAAGTCCATGCCGGCAAAGCGGCCTCAAAGTGAGGTCTCTTGGCACCAATCTTTTCCATATGCTCGATAACGTAAGGCGCCTCTCGTTTTGTCTTTTCCGGAAACGCAGTCTCGTGGAGATTGGTCTCAATCTCACCCGGATGAATACTGAAGACGGCTATGTTGTTGTCCAGTCCCTTCTCGATCTTCTGCACTTGATCTAACTCGACTTGCAGAGTACCCGCGAATCTGGTGATGGATGTCTTGGCACAGTTGTATGCCGTAGTCCAGGGGAGGTCCGCTTTGGCAGCTCTTGACGAAGTGTAGATTATGACGGCTTGGTTCCTCTCACGCATTTCTGGTAAGACGAGTCGTGTAAGCTCAACTGGTGCTCGGACATTCAGCTCCATGATATCCCACCACTCTGTTGCATTGGTCAGGTGGAAGGGCTGGAAGATGTTGCGGCCGGCATTGCAAACCAACACGTTGACGGGACCAAGCTGTTCGCGGAACTCGCGGACGAGCCGTTCTTGATCCTCCAGTTTAAGCACATCGGCTACGATACCAATGACCTTGCCTCTGGGACCTAAGCTGACGATCTCGTCTTTTGTCTCCTCGACCTGGCTGCTTGTTCGTGCCGTGACGCAAACGTTAGCCCCAGCTCGCGCCATTGTGATGGCAATCTCCCGGCCAATGCCCCTGCCAGAACCTGTTATCAGCACATTCTTGCCTAGCAGTGACCCCGTAAGTTGATCTGGGTCAATCTCAGGGTAAATGCCAGTGCGGAGGGTATATGGTGACTGCATCATGAGAAAGCTGTTTGAAGTATTAAGAAGAGCGAACGGACAATATTAGTTGCTGGTTCTAGAGGTACATGATCTACGAATTGGAACTAATATTATACATACTAGGGGGCATATGAGGCCTTTCGGGTGAGACTTGCCGGTTGGACTTCCCGAGTGGACTTCCCGAGCGGGAATTCCGGACGCCGTCATTCGCCGACCCCACGTCAACATCACCGGGATTCCCGACATGACCCTGAGGGGCTCGGGAACTCCTGTTAGTTGATAAATAGCATCAGATATTATCCTTCATCATTATATTTCTAACCCAGTAGATCCATATATCACCGGAGTAGCCGCTTCTTGATCTTGATAATGACTTTTGAAATTTACATTCCAGATAACCTGACTTTCCAGGACTACATTGCTGTGGTTCAAACAGCAAGGGTCTGGGCAGATGGTTACGATAAGAAGGTATAGCAAAGCTTTTGCTTATTTACATACGTCAATACTCAGCACAATACTGATGAATACTTTTCAAACTTAGAGTGAAGAGCGACTCCTCGCCGCTTTAGCACCCGAGGTTTCTGTCGACTACACGTTAATCGTACCAGCGTGGGGAATAAGGCAGTTCAAGGCAGCAAAATTCGCGGCCCTTTGGCTCTCAGAGGAACACCTTGGCCTCAAACCTTTGGTTACACAACATCTCCTGGCACAGCCATATTTCAAGAAGGTCACTGCCGATGAGATTGTGGTAGAGTGGCAGCAACTGGCGAGTCACGGGAGACTACAAGACGACGGCGAGAGTGCGAGGGATGCGTCTACTGCAAGGATCAACGAGACTAGTGATGGGAAGAGCCACATGCAGCATCAGTTCGTCAGAGTCGGTGGTCTGTGGAAGATCGCGACGATTACCCCTTCTTTGCTTTATCAGACCGGGGACTTTATGCGTATTAGAAGACCAGCGGGTGAGCAGTAGGCTACAGCGATGATATCACAGTAGTAATAAATTACCTTACACGAGACCTCAGATGCAATTTCCTGAAGCTTCAAACAGAAAGTGGCGACTGGGCTTCGACTTTCCAAGACACTGTTTCTCGAAGATGCCCTGGAAATCCCGCTCATGGCGCCTCTGTTCTCTTTAAGGTAGCGTATCGTGAATGCATGTATTTCTTCAACTACGGCAGTAACTACTCCTGGCATTAATGTACAAGTTCCGAGGCCATTTGAACGAAGGTGGCATACAGCTATGAGAAATGATACCCGGAAAGGGCAGATGTAGACAAGTTTCATGACTTTGTGTAAGAGATTACTGTTTGTTAAAGACTAAGTAGCGGGAGTAAGCTAAAATGACTACCCATGAATAATACCTATGGGCACCAGAACAATGGACTTAGATATCGCGCATCTGCTTTCGGCGAACATCAGAATCCTCCAGAGCAGACTCAACATGACTGTTCATCTGACTCGCAACAGACTTGAGGAAGCACGCAGCTACTGCATTCGCCGCCACTACGACGGAGATAGCAATCCATACGAACTTCCACGAGTACGTATTGGCGTGGTCGTTGGCGCCAAGGACTTTGGGGATCAACGACGCCGGCAGACCAGAAACGAGTGACAGGGCGGTTGGGTTTCCGCTGTTGATGGCGCCCAGCACGTCCGGGAGCAAACTCGAGTGCCCTGCGGCTGCAAGAACTGCACCAACAGCTTTTGGTAGGGCGGTACCCATCTTGTTGTGATAGATGGATGTGAAGATGGTGATGCCGACGGCGCCGCCGAGTGCACGACCGGATACGCTGAGAGTTCCTGCAGTGCCAAGCAAGTAGGATGGAACAGAAAGAGATAGTGCAACAACTGAATATGTTAGCATCCGCAAGTGCTTGCATAATGAAATGGGAATCCCTACCTGGAATGACTGTGGTGACGGCAGTTCCGCATCCGAACATTGCAGAGAAAGCATAGGCCCAGGATATTCTGTCAGGATTCAGCAACGCCATAAGGCCTAGATAATTCCATGTTAGACATAATTCTGACAGGGTGCATTCCTCAGTGAGAGGCTAGAGACTTACCAACGAACAGGCTGCACCAAATAAGCGAAGCTACCAAAACAGTCCTGTATGACTTGGTTCGCGCCATCAATATTCCCGCGGGCAGGCAGCCAAAGGCCGAAGTTGCCAGGTACGGAGTGAGAATAGTGGCGATCTTGACAGCATCCGTGGTAAACATGGCGGCGATCTGTTGAGAAAAGAGAACGTTGACGCCCAGCAGAAGCATGGCATCAACAACGCAGACAAATAGCAAGATCGGGAAGTTACGAGTGACAAACAGGTCGTGATGGAAGATACCCTGCCGCGTGAACAGCCTTTCGTAGAGTCCGAAAGCAAGAAGGCCAACGCAACCGATGATCAGGGATGCGAGAACATGACTTGAGCTCCACGGGTATGTGTTTCCTCCCCAGGTCAATCCGATCATTATAGAGGCAATAGATCCCACGAACAGCATGATTCCGAAGTAATCGACTTGGGCGAACAGGTCGTCTAGGCGAGACTGCTGTCGGCGCAGGGTAGTGGGCGGAGGGTGGTAGAAGTAGGTGACTAGGACAGTGGTGGTGCCGTAGACGAAGGCGTTGAGGTAGTAGGACCACCGCCAGGTCTGATACTTGACGAAGGCGCCGGCTCCTAGGGTACCAGCAATGACGGCACAGCTGGCCAGAGTCTGAGAGAAACCCATCGTCCATGGACGGAGCTTGTTGGGGATTACTTCTTGGCCGGCTGGTACACCCATGATCTGGATAAGCGAGCGTCAGCATAGGGCTTTGAGTATTGGTTGTGATGGGAGACCAAGGATGGACTTAACTTACACAGCCTGCGTTGGCGAGACCAGTCAAGATGTTGCCAATGATGATAGTTGTTATTGACTGGGCTGAACCAGACACCACGGAGCCGACAACGCCGATGAGGCTCGCTATGACGATGAACCATTTCTTGCCGAATCGATCGCTCAAGGAGCCCTTGTCACAGTCAGCTTTGGACCTTCAGAGATAGTATGGAGGCTAAGAATTTACCAGGACCGGGCCGAAAGCCAGAGTCACGAGAAGATTGGCATTCGAAATCCACGCTTGCTTGTCGGCACCTCCCAAATCCATGACTTGGAAGTGAATGATGGTGTTGGTCTATGTTCAAGACCCACAGTAAGTTCAAATTACCACAGAGAATGTCGATGCTTGAAAGATAGAACATACCGTGTTGGCTATAGCGGCACAGCAGTTCGCCATGGACAGAGCGAACACGGCCATGAGGGTCTTCCATCGCACCTGGTAGTCGCCGGCTGGCTCCTCCTCGACTAGCAGTGACGCATGTGGCTCTGCAGTCACGGTCATCTCTTTATGAGAGGTGGAAGCCTTATCTCCGTCCTCCATGCTGTTTGTAATAATGCGGATGATTGGAAGTGGTGCTAAAAGAGGCAGGGGTAGGTAGCCTGCAGTGTAATCAAGGCGGTTGTTCAGTCTATATACAACTTGCGCGGCATGTCCATTGCGTGGCTCCTTTCTATCTAATCAACCGGGATGTCCGAGCTTCCCGCGGAAATGATGTTGCACTCAACTCCCGAATCTCCAAGACAAGGCTGAAGCAAATCTTGTGATTTTGCGGGGTACGAGGCACTACGGATACACGGCATGGTCATTTCCCCAGACGCGCAAGGCGGGGGGCAGCATTAGCGCGCCTTTTCAGTAAGGATTGGTTGTTTCGCTGGTATGCTAAGTCCAATTAGTACAACTGACTTTGCGTGCCCCAGACTTCCCGCTGAACCTGGGATATCCTAGGTCACTCGGACGACCCGACTCGTAAAGGCATCACTGCGCGGTGAACGAATTGAAAGCCGACGGTATAGCCACCAACCATCGCGCACATAAGATAACATCTATGCTAGACTACTTCTAGTTTCATTGGTCAACCTCGTCATCTCGACTAACTCAGCTGTACTTGATGAACCGTCGACCTTGCGCCCTTGGTCAGATCTCACTCTATAGATGGTGTTATCAGGTAGGCCTTGAGTATTGCTCGACACTCTTATCGGCCGCCCTGCAGCAGCGGAGCTGTATTGATGGCTTCTCTGGGTAGCATCCACTGAGCTTTCCAATCTTGGAAATGTCTTGAGCATCAGAACTCGAAGGTTTGGCATACAAGCGCACCAGATACCGACATTGAGTTCTATGACGGACCAATAGCATGTATCATAGCTATCCCCTGTGGTCCTGGATTAGATCATGATGCTTGTAGCGGGGAGGTGACTGAATGCTTACATGTAGGGTTGGAGGAATTGCCAAATGCTACCAGATAACGCAGCCTCAGGATGCTGACAACCGTCACACTGGAAGAAGAGTCAGTGACTAAATCTTGAATAGAAGGGAGGGGCTTCTGCTTACAACATGCCCACGCCGAACATGGAGGCAACTGCAAGCTTCCTTTTCCATTTCATCTGCAGGTGAATCAGCTGGGAGATCGGGATTCCAAGCATCCAGAAATCCAGAATAATCCCAACAGCAGCAATTGCCCATGCTAGTCCGTTGATGCCTATACAATGGCCCTTATGCAGTTGGTCCCAGCCCTTCCAATAGAAGCTGATTGGCTGGCACTGGAAGAGTGCCAGCAGATCAAAGATAACCATGCACAGGGCTGCCATGCCAACAGTTCCCCATATCAGCCTTCGGAAGGTTAGCGATTTTCGTGCTTCAGGCTGTTGGGTAGACGATACCTTCGAATTATGACTCCTGGGAATATGCGGAGGTAGAAGAGAAGAACGCAAATTTTGGTGGCGAAAACGTCCGTCGCGTAAAGTGTTTGGCCTGCGTAGAGAAACTTGGATCGTTAGTAGCCACGCCTGAAATGCGACAATGGGATACGAACGCATAGATACGATGTGATTGTATCTGGACTGAATCTCCACGCATCTCGTCCTAGGCCATTGCCGGAGACTACCAGCATTGTGAGTATTTTGGCCATGAGATCTGGATGACAGGAGGATACATACGGCCATGCAAACAGACAATCGAGTTGCCTAGATTGACCAACTAATAATAAAACAAATAAGTCCGTGCAATGGTAAGACAGCATGCCCAAAGATGACTTACAAAAGCGCCCGTGATAACGTAATCATCAAGCTGGAGTCCAGGCCCATATCGTATCTTCTCAATGAATCGAAGACCAACCGTAACTCCCGTAATCACGATTAGGGTGATGGTGAGGAGGTTGAATTGCTTGTGTTTGTCGCGAATGGGGAAGTCACATGCCACCGAGGTCAAATTTATCGCGGCTGCAAAACTCAAATTAGTACGTAAAAATGACACATCAATATTCACTGCTTACCAAGAGCTTCTCTAGGAAGACAATGGCTCTCAACACATGGTAGCACCTCGTTTTTGAGCTTTGGATCTGTGCAGAGACATGTTGCGTTTGTGCCGCAAGAAGAATCGGTAACGAAATCCAGCACACAGCTCTCCTGGAATTACGTGTCAGCTTGACGACTAAGCGTCGGGGTCAGGTTGATATGCGTACCGCGCAGCTGGGAAGCTCAGTCAGGAAGTTGGAAAGATCGCTGCAAAGAACCTGGCTCATGAACCAAGTCCATGTCGCCAGCAAAAGCAACGGATGCATGGTTCAGACGCCGTACCGCGATGGCATGCAGCAGACAGGGTCAAAGTCTGGGGAAAGATTCTTCAAGACGACGCTTCCATCCTGTTTTCACGTGCTTCAGACATTTGAGAACCTGCAATCTTTTAACTTCTCTTCTTGTAATAAACCGAGTTAGCGGAGCCGTCTCCTTTCCTCCGTGAGCAGCCATCACAAATTTCTCGTTGCCAATACGCTAGCAACAGCGACATCTCGGGTTAACGCCACTAACCCCACAATCTAGGGGGATCGACACGAGTTATGGAGTCTAGAGCAGCCTCTTGCGGACGCAGGCGGGTCGCAAAAAAAAACGCACACACAAAGAGGCTGACAGAAATGAGTTGTCGAGTTATAGGCTAGATGTGACCTGCTTATTTACGTCAGTAGCTCTGTCTTACTATGGTGAGAGAGCTTTGGTGTGTGTATTATTCTGCGACCTACCTGGGACGGAAATAAACGACCTTCCCATTTGAGAAATTAGACTCTAATAGTCGCGAAGATCATGTTTGACATTTTCAGACTTCGCTGGCCGTTTATTGTCAGTTTTGCCACGCAAACCATCGATTATTGTTATCATTACATAATGTTTGCGATACATGATATTGGGTCCTGGCTACCTTCTCTGTTAGACGATTGAATAAAGCTTCAACATGCCGTGTTGCCGTCAAAATGGGTCAGAGAGAAACAGGAGGTTTCCCACTGTTGACCACCAAATGAAAGTTTGTGCAGAATCCTGGCGTTGAGCACGCGACACAGTCTGCAGTTCATGCAGTATGCCCTTTCTTGCAGGGTTACGCTTTGCCGCAGCCCTGGTTGCTGGTCTCTACGCTTCCGAGACAATGGCACCCTATCACACGTTTATTGCTGGTCACTGTGATCTTCTCACTCGCATGAATTGTGATCAGCCTTGAGCTCCTCTCTCGAAGCCAGTCTGTCTTCGACTACCGACTTACCCGGACGGGACGGGGCCTTCGAAGCACTGATGCGACAGATCCTTGCTAACAAGCTAAGTTAGCAGCGAACAAGACTTCGCGGATAGTGACGGAGGTAAGCTCGGCTTAGACCTTAGTGGCCTTACCGTCCAACAACTTATTTCCATCAAGTTCAATCACCAGCATTTGGCGAAGCGCAAGCATCATAGAGATACCAAACAATTTTGTTCACAAATATCTACGTTTTTGGAGCGCCTGGTCTATGATATGAGCACCGTCTGTATTCGCGCAGACAGGAGGAATAGATGGCATCACAAACACTGCATCTCGCATACAAGATTGAACGCATCCCATGCGTCTCGTCAAATATGCTCGCTTCAGGAGGGCGGAACAGTCAGAGGGAATATACAATTCCCGAACAGTCGACTTCCTTTAGCTAAATAATGCCTGGTATTAAATGTGACAGTCTATCTACCCCCATATCGTAGGAATGAAATACAAAAAGAAATCGCCTCTATAGGAAAAATGTAATGCAAAAGGAATCGCTACCATGCTAATCCATCTGTCTCCGTTCATACCAAATCTTCTGATCACGCTCCAACTTGATCTCCAGAATCTTCGCATATGATATATCCGCGATGGAAATGCCCTGTATGATATCATTGCTCAAAAGCTCCAAATAATGCTCCGCAAGCAACCTCTGATGCTTCACCTCCTCCGCGTCAATATCATCCTGATACCGCCTAATCCGCGCTGATATCTTCTTGATGATACCCTCCTTCGTATCTTTCTTATCCTCAAGGGTACAGAATTCACGCCGTCGTGCTCGGAGTTCTTCTTCAGCATGCTTCTCTACTTCAATAGCTTGGTCGCTTAGTTGTCGCAGGCTTTGGCTGTGCTGCTCCAAGGCCGCCTGTGTATCGCGTGAGAAGGACTGAGCGAGGTTCTGAAATTGTTGGAGTTCGTTTTGCTTTGTGTCTGCTTGCAGGACGGCGTCTCTCCATTCTTGTATTGCAGCTTCGTGATACTCGGACGCTTCTGATCGCAGGGCGTCTATAACTTTCAAGTCTTCTCTTTCGATGTGGAGATGGTCCTCGTATTCTTTGAGATTGTGGCGAGCTTCTTCGATACGACGAGCTGAAGCTGCTATGGCTTCCTGGATAATCGTTAGTTGTTCTGGAGGGAACGGGATCGAATAACTCACTTCGAGTGTTTGTTTGTTCTTTCGGCTCAGGTTCCTGTTCGTCTCTGTGTTCGTTTCCTCCCCAGCATCGCCGTTGGGATTCCTGTCATCCACATCCATCTCCATGTCATGGTCCAGCTCGAGCCCAGGCTCAGCTTCGGGCTCAGGCTCAAGCTCAGGCTCAAAGCCAGGATCAAGGGCGACCTCAAGTTGGGTCTCAGGCTCAGCCACGAAGTCATCAGTCGGCGATCTAATATCAGCCCCGCGCTTCTTCTGCCGCGACTGCGTGTCTGAGCGTGGAGGTCGCGGAAGTATCACTTCGTCATTCGAGTGCTGCCTCTTCCTCGTTCGAGAAGACGGTCTGCTGCCATCAATCCCATTATGAGTAGATCTCCTCCTGTTCGCTCTCTTATCATGGGTATATGTCACCCATTCCAGGGCATTAGAGGACTGCGTTGATGTCAAAACCCAGTCTCCCTTCTGACCCATTAACCAGTCAGTCAGCTCTGACAGGGTAACATGGTGCTCATTATCACACGCAAATTCAACAGCCGTAACAAGCGGTGCCAATATGTGTTTATCTAATGTCTCGGGTATACGGCCAGGGAGAAAGTCCCAAGGCCACTGGCCACATGCCTTGTGTATCTGACGCAGCTGTTTGCAGACTGCCCGGGAGCTGCGATTATATGGCTCAGGAATAGGTGATTTTTCAGACGTCGAAGGGCCGTGCGATGCCCTTGGGCTGGCCATGTTGAAACCTGACCGCCGACGAGCCTGACCTGCGTGGCGTGAGCGGGGTGGAAAAATGTCATGTCTTGCCTTATCTTATCTTATCTGGTCCGGCAGATCTTAGTTCCGGTATGACCCCTCAGTGGGGCGCCTAAGCTTGTTGGTGTTTAGCTTCCGTCCATTGCTCATTAGATAGAATCTAGGGTAGACGAGCTGGATAGTTGATTGAGGCGAAGTCAGACAGGATAAGAATTAAGAAGACTCGCAGCATATTCTTTGTGGTCTTGTAACACGTAATTGGAACTGATGAATTACTCTCAGAGTGTAACTACCTGTATTTGCAGCTTGATCTTATAGGCAGCAGAGAACTACATCTACAATACATGACATCGTTTCAAGTTAAGTCAATCAATAGGAGCATCAAAAAATACACTGCCCCCAAACATAGACAGCCGGATTTAAGGTCCCCTGGAAAAGGTAACCACATTGAAGCAAATTTTATCTAGACTTATCTCGTATAATAAAAACACGATTATACAGGAAGCGCGTGTTCGGAACGGTACAATGTCGTGCTCCGTATTTGAAGCACGAATTGACTAGGTTATGCCCAAGGGCCCTGCGCCAAATGCCGTAGCTACAGGGCTGCTAGCGCTGAAATGGAAGGTAAGAAGGCGGACTCCATCCTTGGCAGTGATTGCAACGGTGATATCTACCAGGGTTAGAGCGGACGTATAGACTATGATGGCAGTTAGAAATGATGGCCTGTATTATTGGCTGTAGAAAAGACGCCGATCAATGATTGAACCCTCATATAAAAAGGAATAAACTGCCGCTATTAGATGCATAGTGCTGCGCAATCCTCCTCAAATCATCAACATGTTGTATCAGACAGTCGTGTCACTTGGCCTTGCTACTATCGCCCTTGCTCTTCCTACAGACAAGGAAAGCAAGGGCCTCGCGGCCAGTAAATTTATCATCGCGCTCAAGTCAACTGCCAAGGTAGACCTTGATTTGCACGCTCGATGGGTGTCAGATGTGCACAGACAAGCCCTCGCGCGCCGCGGCGTCGAGTCTAGTGGGATTGACAAGACGTTCAGCTTTCCTGGTTTCAAGGGCTACTCAGGCTCTTTTGATGAGAATACCATTAAGATCATCAAGGCCAATTCCAGTGTAAGCAGATAAACGTTTCCAGATTGGTGCCATGAATTGACTTGGAGTAGGTCTTGCATGTTGAGCCTGAGCAGACTTTTACTATCGCTTCACCAGTAACCCAGCAATCTCCTCCTTGGGGTCTCTCGGCAATTTCCAATGCCAATCCCCCAACTTCAAAGGCCTCATACACCTACGACTCGACTGCCGGTGCAGGCACATTTGTATACGTCCTAGACAGCGGTGTTTACCTCGAGCATAAGGAATTTCAAGGCCGCGCTGTTTTCGGTGCAGACACGTCAGGTGTTGCCAGCAAGAAGCAGCACGGCACGCTTGTCGCTGCCATCGTCAACGGTGCCACATACGGAGTAGCCAAAAAGGCGACTGTTGTGGATGTACAGGTTTTGGGCGATGATGGCGGTTCGTCTAGTGGTGTTTTGTCGGGTCTTAGCTGGACGGTCAATGATGTCGTGTCTAAGAACCGCGCTGGCAAGGCTGTGATCAACATGAGTTTGTCAGGAGGTAACTCGGTCATATTCAACGAGGCAGTACAGAAAGCGATTGACGCTGGCATTCCCGTCGTCGCAGCCGCCGGTAATGCCAATGAAGACGCTTCGAAAAGCAGCCCCGGGAACCAGCCCAACGTCATCACCGTCGCAGCTAGCAACAAAGACTATCAGCGATGGGCGTGGTCCAACTGGGGTTCAGCGTGCGATATCTTTGCTCCAGGTCAAGATATCACATCGGCTTGGCCCACGTCTGCCTCGGCAACATACATTGCAAGCGGTACGTCAGAGGCTTCCCCGCATGTTGCAGGCGTTGTTGCCTATCTTTTGGCACTGGAAGGTTCGCGCACGCCGGCTCAAATTTGGTCGCGACTTAAGGAGCTGGCGATTAAGGATAAGATTACGGATGTTAAGGGGGTTCCAAACCTATTGGTATACAACGGCATTGGCAAATAATTATTTGGTAAAAGAGGTATTTGTATGGTATAACTACCTCAAGTGAGTGTCAATTGGTCAGATATTGTGGTCCAATATCCAAGTGTATCATTTCTCTACTTCTTGCGCAGGACAGCAAGTAAATGATCTGCACATCCCAGGTACTCTTCTTTCTCAGAGTAGTCTCTAAACAGTAAATCTGCCCACGCCTCCATGACTTCATGATCAGCATCGATAAGCTTAGCATCAAGCCCACCACCAAGAATTCCCTCTGTAGAACGCAGACTGATAAGCTCTGCTACATCAGTGAAGTGATGTCGGAAGAATTCACGTATGCTGCCACTGCCCGTATGGAACGATTGTATTTCTGCCTCGAGGCTCTCGTTTAATCTTTCATAACGGCCGTTCGCAAGCTATTCAGAAAGGTCGTGTGTTAGTGCTGGCGTCAGATGTAGCTGTCATGATTGACAACACGTACATAGGCAGCATAAAAGTCCTTCTGTTTGACAAGCCTCGCAGGGTCGCGCATTGCCAAGTCCCTAAGGTGAGCTTCCTTACTAACGAACGCGCAAAACACGAGTCCCTCCTGAGGCTTTGCGAGCCTGAGAGCGTTCTCGACCGCTTGCTTTCGCTCACTCTCCTCCAAAAGGTGATACAGAGGCCCCAGCAGAAGAACGGCGTCATATGAGTCGTTAGTCAATGGAATCGTCTCCAAAGCGTCGCCTACACTGATGCTCGCAAGAAGCGCTGGGTTCTCAACGCTTGCGCTGCGCTGATCCTGCTCAAGTTCTGCAAGATGGATCAGGTCGGGACTCAAATCGATGAGATCGACATGATGGCCCTGGTCAGCAAGGGCAAAGGCTATCTTTCCTGGTCCACCTCCTACGTCTGCGATACGTTTGCGCTCAGTATCAGCAGTCTCGGAGGTACTGAGAGCGTGACGAATAGCGCGCAACGTGAGCTCGCGCTCCATTGGATGGGTTGCTAATCGAGTGTTCTCGTAATCAGCGATTTTACCATAGCGGTTAGCGACGGCCTCCCGAGATGTTGGCATTTTTACAACAGATGAGAGACGTATCTTTATGAGCTTCTGATAAATCACATAGAGGAGAGATTTTATCTCCAGCGCAGGTTGTCGACTTCTTAAATACCTCATATACGGCCTCGGTGGGGTTTAGGACTTGCCTAATATAGTTTGGTAAGTTATTATTTGAGCTTGAATTTAATGCCAGGTAAGATATACGCTAAATGGGAAGAAAAGAGCTATAGTCACAGGAGGACGATAATGCCAGTATAAGAGTGGTCCTCATCATGCTGGCTGGGAAATTGATGTGGCCAATCTGAACAATTTGTTCGACAATAAAGGTGAGGTTATAGCGGGGGCCTATGGCACTGCCTTGGTAGCCTCTGCCATGAATCCATAAGGCCACAGGGAGTTCCTTATCGGAGTGTCCTGTAGGTCTTGTGAACTTAAGATACGAACAATCTTGTTTAATCTTAGTCTGCATATTATCGCTTTGCTTATTACATGTACTTTACTCCTATTGAAACCAGGACTGTCAGTAAAGCTTGTTAGAACTCATAATACAATTAACTCACTCCGTAACCCACACAACCGGCAGAGTACTTATGCGCATCACGCTTTCCCTCTAAGACTTGCCGTAGGGTCGAGGATTTTGAAATCGCAGGTCTCCAACGAGAGGCCCAACACAAGAAATGCCTCATAAAAAGTCTTGATTATACTGCTTTAAGTACATTCCTAGATAAGTGCCACTCTTAACGCCAGTAATGGCTTCGCGTCGTGGGACTTATGATCTAGGACTTCTTGTGAATCCGGAATTCACTGCAATAGAGCGATGCTGGCCAAGAGAAATGACTTCACGTTGAACTACTTAGGCATTCGATGTTTTCCCACTAATTAATATGGCCCTTGTCGATCAGCCAAATCCCGGGATCATTGAGTTCAAAGTTGCTGGGTTTAGTGTGCTGACCTCAAGAGCCGGAATCTCCAGACCATGATGTCTTTTTCCCAGGTCTGATAAGAACGGATAGCATTAAAACGCTCGTAAATATTAGAGAGGAATAGGCCTCAACAAACATCGACGGCTAGGGAAAACTTTGCTCGTGATACATCACCAGCAAGCGTCCCTATGCACTAACATCTAACCAAGGCGATCCCAACCCCTTACGAGTCACTACAGCTAGAGGGCCAATGGAATGATAAGCGTTAATTCGTTGACCCGCAATAAAAGATGAATATTAAAAGAAAATAATTTAAGAAATAAATTAGCTAAAAAAATAAAACCAAAGTGCTATATAACTCAATCTCGGTTTAATGAGGAACGCCAACAGCCATATAGCCTCCTAGTCAAGTTAAGAAACTCTGAATCCCATGCCTCTGCCACCTTTTTAGTGCCGTATCCACTAGATCCTGGATTTCTTGAAATCTCCGCTGTCAGTGCTGAATACAGGGATTCCGGAATCCATGAGCCCCTGCCAGAAGTCGCAACTATCAGGATCTTCCAGGTCCCAACTATTGCCGTCGCTGTTATCGCTGCCGCCACTGCTATCGTCGCAAGTCCCGCCGATAAAGAAAGACGCAATATCGTGTAGATCGAGCGCGATGGCCCCGATGTCAACACCAATTGACATCTGGTATTTGGCTGCTTCGTCGGCCAGAAACCCGATGTAATTAATTTCATCGTCTTCGGATAGGCTGAAACCAGTGCCCTCATCCTAGAAAATATTAGATAATTCTCATAAGTCTAGGGCCAACCTACATAGGCATTCGTATTACGGGGGCTGATGGCATTGCAGCCCTTGTCGGACGCCAGCTTGACACGCTTGGCGATTGTTTTCCGAACCCTTTGACTGTTCACATTGATCCATCTCTCACCGTTCAGCCAGTCCATTCGAGTGCCAATATCCCTCTTGAAGAAACCTTTCCGATCGGGATCGCTGGGTCTTTCAGTGCCACCACTGAAAGAACAGATGACATGCTTGCCAGCTCGCTGGAGTCTCTTGATCGTAAACTTGTTGTTACTCCATAGATCTAAACCGTAAACGGTAATATCAGGATTCAAGCTATTGACCCCGCCTTTAGGAAACTTGAATGGGCCATCGAGGACGGGTTGCCAATTGTCCCCGGTATCGGGCGTCTCAGGGTCCCACCTTTTAGTAAGGAAAGATGGGAAGGAGAGGGCATTGAGCGTGGCAACCTCAAGGGAGAAAATCATTGCGAGATAGGTAGTCTTCATTGTTGAAAGTAGTAGTGATAATATTTCTTAAAGAGGAGGTTTGTGTTTGTTGAAATCTTACCGGAGAGGATATGAGACTATAAGATATTTATAACCAAAATATTTCACATCAAAAATAAGGAAAGTAATATATATTCCAGTAACCTGTATCAGAGTTTAAAATTGGTAATTGCGGCTTTACTTAATATGTAACTCATCGGCTAGAAGTTAGATCCTCAAGGTCTAGACCCTGAGATAATTATAAGCTGATGTATTTGCCAACAGATTATGCCGTTCCAATGCCAAGGTCTGGATTTATGTGGCAAGCACCACTCGGATTGTGTTGCTGTACTGAAAGCAAGCAAAGCACTACAGAGCTTAAAGAGGAAGAGAGGAAAGGGGGAGCAGCCTACATCAGCACCCCAGTCAATTGATACTATGAAGGAACATATTTAATGATATCTACTTGGCCCTTACCTACTTGTACTAAATCGAAAACGTTCAAATCCGTCCTCATTCCAAGAAGCGAGTCGGCATATCGACTTCCCAAGCACCTATTTATTCCGCCATCATCGGTAGTTGCTCTAGATACAGAAATTGCTAGCCTGAACTATGATTCACGTAGAAATTCCCAAAGCTCTCGGCCAGTTCGTCCAGGCGAGGTGAGCAGCTGATACATCGTCCAGCACGCCCATGGCATGGAAATACACACAGCGAATATTCGGAATCTCAAAACGCTTAATTTTCTATTTCCTACTATAATTATATTTAGGTCCTTGTTTCATCCTCTGAATGGATAAGAAACTTTGGAGTTAGTCATGCTCATCATCCTCTATCGCCCAGAAACCTACGTTGGCGTTGGCGTTGGATTCCTTGTCGCCAGATCGAGCGCGAACTCTCGTACCAAGCGGCGCATTTGTGGTGTTACCGTAGTGGGAAATAGAGAGTTCTAGATGCGCATCGTGGGTGATCTGGCCAGAGAACGGCTTTGTCTTCTGTGGCGGTGAGACAACCTGGCTGTCCTCGCCCACGGTTACCCGCAGCTTCGTATCAGCGCAAGGCACGAGGAGCGGCTCCTAGACAACTTATGGACGAGAGGCGATCTTTTTAGCAGAGTAGAAATGCATTCAGTTAGTTCAAGTTTCGCCAAGAGTCTCACAGATATGATGCGCCTCCCAGATTAGGGAATTCGTACTTACGATGCGAAAGTCCATGCAGGCATGCTGCCCGCAGTACCCACCAAAGCCATAGCCTCCACCCGCAACAGGTAGTATAGCTAATGTCTCTTTGATGTATGCCTGGACGAAAAGCCGAAAAATGCATGTTGTCAGCGCTTTTGAGGGGCCGCCATGTCCTGGCGTTCCATACTAGTACACGCGAAGGGCATTGTAGTCTGCCCGATTAGCAACGACTTCTTCAAGACAGTTGCGAAAGTCAGCGAAAAGGTAGAATTCAATCTGAAAGCCGCCAGTGGTATAGATAGCCAGCTTTGTAGTGAAGGAGGTGTCTGGCAAGTCAGGCCTGGTACTGCGACCCTATTCTTACGCTTGTCCAAGACCTGAACGTTGCGGATATCAGCGACTACATCCGGGTTGAGGTAGCATGGTCTCTGGATCTCGTAGACAACCTGGGCTGTGATGGTGTTTTTAGTGACTAGTTCATGCGGCCCATCTTGTAGGGTAACCACGAATGAACCGTCAGACGAGACCTCGGCGACAGAAAATCCTTGGTTCCAGTTTTAGGGATTGAGTTGAACCCTGAAAAGTTGCCACCGGTCATGTAGAATCCGCATTCAATATAGTCTACGAGCAAATCATCCTTTTCAGTCTTGTCCATCTGTTTGATGGTTAATTAGGCAAGCAATATTACCGACGGGCTTTGGGTTTGCCGCTTACGACCAGTGATCAAGGCCCCGGCCAGTTTGTCATGTTCGTCTTCCCAGCCGTGCCACCATGCTGCAGCGCCTAAGTTGTTCAAGTCAGCATGTGAAGTGCTTAGCAGGTAGAGGCCGAAGGACACAGAACAATCTATTTGTCTCCGTATACTTGCCCATTACTAGACTTACATCGCAATAACGCCCCGGAATAAAAATGTCAGCATCGGCATGAAGGGCAGCCACAATTCCAGACATACTCAAATAAAGGTTAGCGTTGAGAACTGGCTTGTAGATGTGAGATAAGTCGCGTCCCTTGACGTCCAGGTGCGATGTATAGCCAGGTTTCTTCAGAGTATCTTGAATATCCATAACATTATCGCCTTGGACACAGGCGACTTTCAGGCTCGTGATTCCATACAACTCGAGAAATACTTGGAATTTTGGTGCGAGTCCCATGGGGTTCAGTGCACCGCCATTGGATGCCCCCGATGCCTTTATCGTCGATGATGTGGGCGATCTTACGATCCAGTTGCCGCAGAAAGTTGCCATTGTAGCCTTTGGCTAGACCATTATACTTCTCTAGCGCTAGCCAGGCTACTTATCCTTGCTTGACATAAAGAAATGCACAAACTGTCCAATATTGACCTCGGTAAGGTAATCTCTAGTTACGATATCTATAGGTCCTTCTCGCACAATTTGTTAAAGTGCCCCGGGTCCATCGCCAGTTGCGCCACTGATGTTGTCGATTCTTCCCGGACGCTTTATATCACTCATTCTACGTAGATCTGGCTGGTGCAGCAGGTGCCGCTGATCAATCGTGTTGTGTCTTTCCTTTACAGCCGTTCCAAATAATGAAAGGGCTATTTGAGAATTGTGGTGTATGTAAATTCTAAAGTGGACCTAGTTGAACAGGTTGAGAATTATCATAGAGGATCATTCAAGCAACAATACTCATGTATTCACACGTCACCCTACCGTGGTTGATGATAAGTTTATATCATACTTTTCTGACACCCTCTCAACTCGCGACCACAATGCAATGTACTTTCACTTAGGCTGTACCCCTCTATGTTTATACCATAGTCAAACAGTCGAAAGAGAATATTCATTAGCTCAACATGGGGAATAATTCTATACCCTTAAATTCATGGTAATATTTTGTGTATCAAGTAATGCTAGGCAAGGTCAAGATCATTGCTGTCACTAAGTGCCATTTTATTCAAGATGATCAATTGCAGATACCCACTGAGGTTGTATCTATCGATCATAAGACAATTATAACGAGCCTGAGACCTTGGACACGCCGTATCTGCCGGTACCATACAGATTCACCGAGTCTAATGCAGCTGTCTGGTTGTTGTCTGCAACCTTTGGGAACTTGATTTTTCAAGAGCGTTTTGGCATTAGCCACTACGTCCGCATCAATACAGACGTGGCAATCCTGTTCTTCATGTTGGCAGTTTTGGCCAAAGTCGACAGCAAGGGTCTCAGCAACGCATCAATTGCTTCAAGATACCTAAAATATGATCTTGGCCGCTCTTTAGATCCATACTGACGGCTATCTACAAATGTGTACCGCACGCGTGACCATCGCCTCTTCTATCTCCAAAACAGCATAAATGCGGACATGTCCCTCACTATGGTGGGTCCCCTCTTGAAAAAAGAGAACCCTGGACTCTGTGACCCACGCAGATATTGTCTTCACGCATACCTCACGGATGGTCGCACTGGATTCCGATTGGTTTGATGCCGAAGCAGATCATCACTGGCGCCAGGCAGGAACTGTTTGTCTTACCGAGGACGAGTTCAGAGCGAGTTCCCAGGGCCAGGCCATTCGCGACGATGCTATCTACATAGATACGCCTTTTGATCAACACTTACTTCCACCTTCTCCATACCCTGAGGCCAATGGCACGAGCTTGCTTTAGGCCTGCAAGAGTCGGACTTTTCTGTCTGACAGACGGCCTCTATTTCGCGTGAGTGGCTAGCCGCTGGCTGTCAGACCATATGTTGAACCCCAGCTTTAGGCTTAGCTCGGACATTAACGAATTTCACCGGATGAAGTTATCCCTGTGCTGGAACTATGAGTCATACCGTGATGGTTAAATGGCCATAAAGGACAACATAACTACGATTATGTATATGCCAAGCGACTAGGTAGCATGGGACCAATCAGGCAATGCTTGACATGAGCTATTGACTCACCTTTGCGCCTTAATCTGGCTTAAGCTCAAGCTGATTTATCAGCACCACCAGGGATTTAAACCTAATTTGGACTGCATGCATATGCAAGGAATCCATCTAGCAAAGACCGAGGCATCAACTCCAATGATTCGCTACAGCTATTCGTTTAACAAAGACCGAGCTATTATCTCCAATGGTTCGCCACAACTACAGGCTCCCCAAGCATTGTTACATGATCAACATGATTTTATATTCCATTCCAGCAGTTTCCTCGATTTTTTGTATGCATAGATCGTTAGCCCAATATGCGCGAGAGGGGGCATTCTACATCGCTGACTGTCATGGTATACTTGGACAAAGCCACCTTTCTCCATTCGGATGTAAGTTCCCTTTAAGTCCGGTAGCTTGTAGCGTAGAGTCGCAGAGACACAAGGCGTCGCCGTTAGCTGTGTTCAGTAGAAAGCTATAAGTAGAGGGAGAGGTCATGCCTTTTACATGATCTAAGACACTCTCAATTCATCAACCATTCCATCAATCATCCCTATCAACAGCTTTCCTAAGCACCTGTCACTTGACGCATCTTCCCAAACTTTTCCATGGATATGACACTGCCCCCAGAGCCCAAGACCGAACTCGGTCGTTACCGCATCCTGTCCAGCACGGCCGGAGTACGTGTTGCTCCCCTTGCATTTGGCGCTATGTCCATTGGAAAAGCCTGGGGATCAGAGCTGGGCTCTATGGATGAAGAGGATTCATTCAAATTGTTGGACGCATATGTGGAGGCAGGTGGAAACTTCATTGATACCGCCAACAACTATCAAAACGAAGAGTCAGAGACATACATCGGCAAATGGATCGCTGCGCGTGATAACAGGGACCTTTTGTTTCTTGCTACAAAATTCACCAATTGCTACCGTACACATGATCTCGGACCGGGAAAAACTGTCAACTATGGCGGAAACCATAAGAAATCTCTGAGACTGTCTGTTACCGACTCGCTTCGCAAGCTTCAGACAGATTATATCGATCTTCTCTATGTGCATTGGTGGGACTGGACCACCTCCATTGAGGAACTGATGGACTCTCTCCATATCCTCGTGGAACAGGGAAAGGTGCTCTACCTAGGTATCTCAGATACACCAGCTTGGATTGTCTCTGCTGCCAATATTTACGCAAAGATGCACGGCAAAACCCCCTTCTCTGTTTATCAGGGCCGTTGGAATCTCATGGTGCGCGATCTAGAACGAGATATCATCCCCATGGCCCGTCACTTTGGCATGGCCATTTGTCCCTTTGACGTCCTCGGCGGCGGCCAACTGCAGACCGTCAAACAGCTTGAGGAACGTAAGCGGACGGGCGATAAGGGTCGTGGCAACAATCAAAGAGAAGAAGCTCGCAAGGTCAGCGCAGCCTTGGAAAAGGTAGCTGCTGAGCACAACACCGAAAGCATCCAGCAGATTGCGTTGGCATATGTCAGGCAGAAAACAAGGAACGTGTTTCCCATCGTTGGTGGTCGCAAGGTCGAGCATTTACACGATAACATCAAGGCATTGAGTATTCACTTGACGAGCGAGCAGGTCAGCTTTATTGAGAGTATCAACGATTTTGACACCGGCTTCCCTTTGAATTTCATTGGAGATGATCCTAAGGAGACGGGCAGACAAAAGCACATGATGGAGGTTCTAACTGGTGCCAAAATCACGTGGTAGTAGGTAAATAAGCCTCCTTGTTATCAGCTATGCCATATGCAAGCTCTAACCTTTGCCACGAGCTTGTAGCTAAGGTGGCGCAGCCCTTATGGCTTACTTAACACGAGAACTAGTAGAACTGTATTTCCTAACTGAAGCCTCTGTTGTGACTCACGCCCAATCCGAACCCTTGGTGCGGTATAGTTCATACTCATAGTTTGAAGAAAGGAATGGCGCCACTCCCTAGATTTCTCCCAAATAGAGGCATGCTGGCGTAGTGCTGCAACATGTTAGTTAGTACCAGGTGATGGTGATGTGAAACATACCTCAAAAATGCCATTGGAGCCCAAGCTACCTGTCTGGACAGTCCGCTTTCAGGCCAAAGAGCCATCATGTGGGCGAGGCTGTGTAAAGCTAACAGTCATCAAAGTATAACCGTCCAAGGCTGCTTCCATACATATATCACCTGTGACATAACCCGTGCGAACAGCTTTGAGAAGACTGGCGGCAAACATGGAGGTTCCTGAGCTTTGGATGTAGTTGCCGGACTTATGTTCTAAACCAGACAGTCAGGAGTGTCCATAAGCGCCATGATGCACCAGCCTACACCGCGACTCCAGATATGGGGTGCAGCTCCAATTTCAGGATCACCCCAGACCTAGGTCTCGCTGTAATCAAATCTATGGACAGGCAGACTGCTGGTTTGGTTTCTTGACTGCGTTCCTGTATCGACGACGTCTAACTGCAGAGTAATGTCTTCCAATGCAGTGCCGTTGTTGAGTTGAAATTCTTACGCGAGCTGGACCCACGAGTAAGACGTCTAGCATAGAGAAACCATCGAGTCACATCTGGTCGATGTACGCTAGAAATGGGTGGTAGAATCCTCCATCGGGCGTGCGACCTGTGTTATCAATCTGCTTCCGCATATACGTCGCCGCTTTCTTGTAAGTTTCGGCTCCCGTGGCATTATAAACATCCACAAAATTTATGACCAATCCGAATATCATCGATGGAGT
This sequence comes from Fusarium coicis, assembly GCA_013781345.1. Taxonomy (NCBI): domain Eukaryota; kingdom Fungi; phylum Ascomycota; class Sordariomycetes; order Hypocreales; family Nectriaceae; genus Fusarium; species Fusarium coicis. The sequence goes on along the minus strand of JAAOAJ010000068.1, from coordinate 63,029 downwards.
TGCTGTTATACATGAGAACCGTACCGTCGTGTTGGAACTGTGTGTGCTTGAGCTTCTCGCTGACGTAAACACTTTTTAGTATAACAAATAAAGAGCTACATAGACATTAGACAAACTAAATGTTCAAGGAATTTGGCTTTTCTCAAGTACAACATAACGCATAGATATATCATCTGATCTGCCTGTATGAAAACTTGAGGATAGGACAACAATATCGCCACAATGACATTTTCATTGGGATTTTAAGAAAACGGGGTAGAAATAAGCTTAATCTAAAATGGGCAAACCTGCAAAACAATGCAATCTCATGGACAAATATTTCACAGTATTAAGCCTGATTATTTTTGTGGTGGTCCGTGACGGAAAAGTAAAAGTGGACAAGCCACAGGGCTATAGTTATGCCTCGACTGACTTTTGAGCGTTAATTCGCTATTATGTGAAGGAAATTGAACAATCGCCAGACTTGCCAATGGTTCCTTTGGCAAGTTCGTGCTGGTATTGAAGGACGTTTAGCGTAGACAATGCTCTTTCTCACTAAGATTGACACAGGCTGCAACAAAGTTGTATTTCAAGAAATTAATAGTGTATTATGTCTACTCAACCTAACTTCATTCTGTTTTTCTCCTAACTCAAGCCAATAGGCAGTAAGCCTTACTCAGCCGTATGAGGTTCAGAGAGTGAGCTATTTCTAGCAGTTATGCCTGACCGTTTATCTCCTGCCAATCTAACATCTACTTGTCTTGTCATAAGATGATTGACATCAGCACTGAGCACCACAAGTACAAGAGCGACAGCAGCGAAGGAGATACTGGTGAGAAACGTGATGCGCAAAGCAGACGCGAAAGTAGACTTAACACCCTTAACTGCGATGGCGAGAATGTTTGGAGGGACACTTTGAAGTGCAGGGTTCTTAAGGTTGCCACTCAGAAGGGCCTGAAGAATGCCGGGAATGGTCTTTGGATCTACACCAGCCATGGCAAGGGGGATGCCCGCCTTAGAGTGGAGATTGGAGGTGAAGCGTGAAGAAAGGACCGACGAGTAGACTACAAGTCCTATAGCCCCTCCCATGGAACGACAAGTGATTGCGACTCCCGTTGCAGTGCCGATATAATTATGTGGTACGTCCAACTGGACCATAGCGATTGCTGCAACCGTGACAGAGGTCACACAGAAGCCAATCAGTGCTACGAGTATTGTTGACGCAACATCGGAACCTGGGGTGACAATAGCTTGGGCCCCCAAACAAGCCGTGAAAATCGCGAGGTTTCCCGTAAGTACCCAGCGTGCGTGTCCGAACTGGGTTATAAGGTATCCTACGATGGGACCAGCAAGACAGCCACCTGCACCAAATGCAGATACGTACCATCCGACTGCAATGGTGTCGTGAGTGTAGAGCATGGCAACTTGCTTGGGCCAAAGCGTGTATGTCGAGTAGTAAGCCATACCAAAAAAGGAAGCGACTTGAATGAGGATGGCACTGCCTCGAATAGAAGCAAAGAACTCCCTGGGGAAGAAGGTTTCCTTTAATTTAGTATACATCTCCCAGAGAAGCAGGGCCACTAATAATAGACCGCCTACGATCATCAATGTGATAACTGTAGCAGATTTCCAAGGAAATTCTTCGCCTCCAGTTAACAAGCCGGTACCAAGTAGGGTAATGCCGGCGATGAAAAGGAAGTTCCCGAACCAATCGAGACCAAGAAACCACTGGAGCTCTGTCTTGCCTTTGACTGGCTAATACTGATGAGCCGGCGTATAGAACAGTATTATAAGGGCGCAGGCCACGAGATCGAGGGCGAAGGTCAGCCAGAAGGTACCACGCCACGATCCATTCTTGATAATACGAAATGCAACTACGGGTCCAAACACAGAGGCAGGGAATACCGATGCCTGAAGAAGACCGGTAGCCAAGAATCTTGATCTTCTGGGCACCAACTCGGAGAGGCACGTCAGTGCTAACTCCTGTATCGCGTTGCCCATACTAATAAAGGCAGCTCCAATAATCACAGTCCTGACTTAATACGCAGTCGCAGCCACCACACATCCAATGGCACCAATGATATTGCCTGCTATAAGGACATTGCGGCGGCCATAGACATCACTTAGACGTCTGAAGGAAGGACAAAGAACGGAACAGCAAAAGAGCTAAGCGTATACCATCTAAGTGTAGCTTGTACTAGGGCTAATATCTGCGTTGATTTCCGCCATGATCGTGGAGGTTATGGATGTCGAAAAGAGTCTCGACATGTAGCCGAGTTGGAATGACATAATGGCTAGCCATAGCTGCCAAGTCATCTGAAAGTCGCCATCTTCGGGTTCCTGGTAGGAGAGACCTTAAGACGTGGCTTTTTCGACTTGCTCAACGGTTGTGCCATTGTTCAGTGGCTTAGGTGTGTGTGCCTTCATGTTCCTCTGCTATTTGTGAAAGATGTTTATTAAGGGGCAATTGATGAAGAAAACTGAAGTACAAAGTTTAGTTCAGGTCGGATACCTACATCTTCTAAGAACTCTAGCTGCCTTATATACACAAACTTCCCCTCTCTTGACGCATTGCACTCATAGCATTCTCACCTTCATTACCCATCTCTTTCAAAATCAGTACTAATAGCCAGGGCAGTCCAAAATAGGAAAGTGAGGGGTCACTGACAGCCGAGCACAGTAGTTCAGTGCACCTGGCCTAGGACTACTGCAGGCTTTACACCATCTTCTACAATAATCATGTCACTAAAGGTTAGACTTAGGATATGATACGCAATGCTATAACGATGAACCCCAGGTTTCCCCCTCTCTTTCAGTCTATTCATTCAGTATCATCCAATCATTCAACCAATTTTGACTTACGCCAAGTCTCCTCTAAGCTAAGAGTAGTAAATGTCAGTTACTTTTAACAATTCTTCCTAAGATCAGCGGACTTTCCATCAATTTTAACTAGCCGAGGTTCAAAGCTAACAGTACATACTGATCCAGAGCCACTGTATAGAGGAAAACTCCATCAGTCACATTTAGTCTAGTTCTTTATCATCAATTTACAGATGTGAGAAAATACATCAGTGAATGCAATAACAATGACTATAACAAAGGCTTAAATAAAGTCTTAGGTATAGAAAGTAGTATAAAATATCTGTAAATATACCCTGGTTACCTCTCTTTTACTAGCGATGTTCTTCAATGCATTTTAGCCGAGGGTGAAATGCAGTAGGATTACGGTTATTAGACCTCGGGTTAATTAGAACCCAGCACTCTGGAGAACCTTGCTATCGCCCACTTACCCAGATATGCTATATGCAGCTAAGACTTATACCTAAAGTTTATCCTGAGTCTATTGTATCTTAACTCTCTGTCTTAGCCGGAAGCTTCGGGGGCACGGCGTCCAAGCATTCTGACTCTGGGGTAAACATGGGGTACTGAGTGTAGCTCTGAAGATGACCTTGCTCGTAAAAATGATGCTTCTATTATCTCAGATAGCTACTCTGCTGTGGCAATATTTTTGCGCAATTGCCAGCTTTCAAGCAGTGTAAGACTCTACAGCTTTGCTAAACTGTTCTATGGAACATCATTGAGAACTCTGATATCTCCAGGGCCTTTGTTACCGTAGCTGATTCGTACTAGCGCCAAGCCCAACAAACAACCCACAATGGCATAACGCGGCTACTTGGTATAGCCAAGGCCGGTTGCAATTTACACACTCTCTCAGTCTTCTTAGAGGACCAAGTGCTGCTGGCTTCCGGTGATGTGACAGCCGATCAGTACATTTACTCATATTGACCAAATGATTCGCTATGAGCCCAATCTTTCACCTTAGCGTGGACTAGCAATTATCGGTTTTTCTGAGATTGGTCTCAACCTCAATGCAGACACAACAGTGGTTTCTATAGAGGAGAACGCTTCAATTAATGCGTTATACCAGGAGTCGGTTAACCACTCCCTTGGCTTATTCTTTGAACTTGCCTGAACCTTGGCTAATAATAGTGTCCTACTTTTAGATAAGAACGCCAAAGTGTTGACTATTTCATATCTATTAAGGACGTAGAGACATACCAAGCCAGAACGCTGAGAAGTCCCACCGAATCGCAACCGACTCAAGGGCAACAAAAGCTCTGCTAGGCCTTCTTGTAAAGTTGAGAGCAATGGCCTTACCGTATGTGTTCCTGGATTACCAAGACGCTGTAAGCACGATGACGTCAGGTCTTTGCCTCCGCTTGGATTCGGAGGTTCGCGACGCATCGACGTCAGGGAACAAGAACACATCAGACATTTTGACATAATGTTAAGTTAAACTTACGAGAATGTGACCTTAATTTAAGCCAAGCTGCCTAAGTCTTTTTGTCATCTAGGATCAAGACCTTACGTTTTCTTCCCCCCCCCCCCTGATACATTCAGCCTCACTGTAACATAGCCATCTTGGGGTAACGTAGCAGCTTACATAAACATAAGACGTGAGGAGAAGGTCTCAGATCATTGTCGGTATACATGTTTTACTTGAACTGTTAACTTGTATGAAAACAGCGTGTTTATGGCCGTGCAATGATTGCATTCTTGACATTCCTCTTTCTCACGGCTGCGGCCGCTATCTACGACAAACCTCTGGCCACTTGGCCGGGACAACAGGATGCAATCCCCAATTGGGACTTTCAACAATTACGCAAAGTCTCCAAGAACACTGCAGCTCTTTCCGAGCCAGGCGTCAATACTTCATCCTGGCATCATGCGCCTGTATCTCGATGCACTTTAATGGGCTGCCTCTTGGCCGAAGGCACCTATGCCACAGACGGCCCTGATGGGCTTTGGTACTCTGATAACCTTGACCGTTTTGATCAGAGCCCGTTCGCTACTCCCTGGGTGTATCGAAACCAATTCCGCTTGTCTACATCGTCAAAGTGCCATTACTTTCTTCAAACTAATGGAATCACACCGGCTGCAGACTTGTTTCTCAATGGCAAGCAAATCGCCGACAACATTACGCAGTCAGGCTCCTATGGCGGCCATACGTACGACATCACGGCTCTCGCACGAAAGGAAAATGCACTTTTAGTCAAAGTCTTTCCTACAAACTATCAAGAGCACCTAGCGGTCGGATTTGTTGATTGGAATCCGTATCCGCCTGATAATGGCACTGGAGTGTGGAGGGATATCACCATCAAACAGACAGGCGACGTCTTTATGGGTCCTGTGAGCGTGCTTGTTGACATGGATATACATATGGAGCAAAACACAAACCGCCATGCAAACGTCACCGTCAAGGCTCAGGCCCGAAACCTGAGCAAAAGGCTAGTGAAGTTTATTGCCAAAGCCGAGATAAGGACTCCCGATGGCAAACACCTCAAGACGCTTACCAAAGCTACACGCCTCGGGCCTAAGGACTTAACAACTGTTGAGCTCCCAGCAAAGATTCAAGATCCACAGGTTTGGTGGCCAGCAGCTTGGGGTGAACAACCACTTTACTCGGTCCAGCTGACCTACTCTATCGGGCACGACACTTCAGATATCAGTCCTCGTACCAGTTTTGGCATCCGAATCGTCTCATCTGAGCTGAATGCGTACAACGACACTTTGTTCAAGGTGAATGGCTATTCAATCCAGATCAGAGGCGGCGGCTATACATCCGACATGTTTCTGCGGTGGGACCCCCAATATTTCGGATATGTAGCACGCTATGTCCTGGACATGGGCATGAATACTATCCGCCTGGAGGGCAAGATGGATCATCCTGAGCTCTACGACATTGCTGACAGACTTGGCATCATGATCATCGCTGGCTGGGAGTGCTGCGATCGGTGGGAGGCTTGGCCCTACAACGATGACATTTCCCAGGATCCTCCCCAAAAATGGTCCGAGGTTGACTACGAGACCGCCAACGCTTCCATAAGGCACGAGGCGGCCATGATGCAAACTCACCCAAGTGTGATCGCCTTCCTCGTGGGCAGCGACTATTGGCCCGATGACCGGGCCACAGCGATATACCTTGAAGGCTTACATGATGCTGGATGGCAAGTCCCCGTCATCTCCTCGGCTGCAAAGCGTGGTTATCCAAAGGCCCTTGGCCCCTCCGGAATGAAGATGGAGGGGCCTTATGATTGGGTTCCGCCCGTCTATTGGTTTGACAGAGAACCAACAGACAATAGGTCCGGATCCTCTTTTGGGTTCGGAAGTGAGCTAGGCGCTGGCGTCGGGACGCCTACTAAAGGAAGTCTCACCAGGTTTCTGACGGACAAAGACATGGAGGACTTGTGGAAGAAACCAAACAAGGGCCTCTATCACATGTCACAGAATACCTCGCAGTTCTACGATCGGTCGATTTATAACAAGGCGCTGTATGCTCGGTACGGCAAGCCTACATCTCTAGACGACTACCTGATGAAGGCACAGATGATGGACTACGAAGCAACACGTTCTGAGTTCGAGGGTTGGGCAAGCCAATGGAGCGCTTCACGTCCAGCCACTGGTCTGATCTACTGGATGCTGAATAACGCCTGGCCGAGTCTCCATTGGAACCAATTTGACTACTATCTTCACCCTGCTGGATCGTACTTTGGCACCAAGATTGCCAATGGAGTTGAACATGTAGCCTTCGATTACTTCAGGAGCTTTATCTGGACCATCAACCAGTCCCTTGATCAATCTGGTCCGCGCTCAGTTCATGTCGACTTAGTGGATCTGAAGGGGAACTATATTTCTCATCAGAAGCTTCACTATACCACAGAGGCTAATAAATCTCAGAGGATTGGCGATATCAGCAGCTCCATCAAGAAGATTACGGAAGTTGGCGTGCTTCGCCTGCTCTTGGTTGACGATGATACCGAAAAGGTGCTCAGTCGCAACGCGTACTGGCTATCCAAACAAAAGGATGTAGTAGACTGGACCACCACGTCATGGTATTCTGTCGGCGTTAAACAGTCCGCCAACTTCACTGTGCTGAACACGATGGAACAAGCGACCATTGCAGCGTCAGCGTCCAGCAACAGGACTTCTGGGGTTTGGAAGCTTCGAATTGAGAATAATGCTACAGTCCCCGCAGTATTCATCCAGCTCAACCTGGTAGGTAAGCACGGCAAGGATGTGACTCCGTTGACCTGGTCGGACAACTATTTCACTCTGCTTCCACGAGAGTCGATTGAAGTCGAACTCACCGACTGGTCAGGCAAAGGCTCGATGGTGCAAATCTATGGCAAGAACGTGGAAGAGTCTTGGATCAAACTGGGCTGACTAACAATGATAAATAATAAGGCGTCTAAGAGTTTATTCAATGCCTTATGATTAGTCGCATTTAGTATATCATATTCATGTAATGGAGATTTTATATATATAAGTAGTGCTTAAATTGTAGTTTCTGGGACAGCTTCTATCTGTTCCTCTTCAGCTCCAGATACTTATACAAGTACAATAAATATCTTAGTTAGAGGCGCCCGCACGAGAAACCCATTCTTCGTAGAGTTCAATATACGTTTCCTTGACCGTAGAAGCCCACCACCAGTTCGACTGACTCGCTGGGCATCCTACAAACCGGACAAGGTATTTTTTTCGTTCCATATCTCTGATCCTTCTTTAGATCCTTTTCTTTGGTAATCCGCAGAAGATGTACAACATCTGAAGGCAGCTCTACGGCGTTCCGGCGACCTCCTTGCTTTTTCCAGTACGACAGCAATTTCTGTTCATTCTTCAGGTGGAGATCGCGTTCAGTGAACCAATGAACCAGAGTATGGCGGTAGTTGGGCTTCTTGAACTCGACCCTGAGGAGGACGTATGGACCTTGAACATTGGGCTCTACCGTGATGATCTCGACGTCGTCCCGTGTTTCCGTTTCGTGGTCTATGATTTTCCATTCGACCCCGTCCTCAACTGATTGTGTTAAACGAAATTTGAAGAAAGCTTATGTCAGATTGTAACTTACTGGAAGCCGGGGAGACATCCCGAGTGTTCCGCGTGATCGTCTGCGAGACTAAATCGTTGTTTGGCATGGCTTCGGGTTGCTCTGCGGGATACAGAAGGAACAATATCAAGTTGTCACAAGACAATAGATAGATCGAAAATAAAATATTGGGAGATTAGATGGGAGGAGCTGGAAAGTGGATTTATTTATGTCTTCTGTACTCCATCTACAGCGCGGCTAATTCATGGACATGCGATGCTTAAAGCAGCGAGGGGCAGGGAATGGCTACTAGGATAGCTGTACCTGCCCGTCGGCGAGATACCAGGATGGTTAATACTGCACTGAGCTGGAGTATCTTGCACGGCGATTACTAACATAAGGTGTTACAGACAGGCTTTCAAGCACTGAGGTTCACGTGTTCTCATGTGCTGCAGCAAATCACAGATTGAGGTAAGCGACATATGCTAGGGTCGGAATTAGATGGTGACACAAGCTTGAGAACCCGTCGGACTTTTGTCTGTTGTTGGCAACGAGCAAATCTCTTAGGTTGAATGACCAGGAACCACTTAGCAGTGTTTCTTTGAAGCTCGAGTGGCTGATGAGTGTCTTACTTGTCGATCCCAACTTGGAGAATTAGGCGACTCCAAGTCACATGTCATTCACGCGATGATGGATGGGCATGCGAGGCTTGCAGTAGTGAACCATCAGCTCGTGTGTCTCGGATCTAAGATTGAGAGCAGCACTGGACACATAGCAACCGCTGAAGGTGAATTGGACAGGTTAAAGCTGGGCCTTAAGGGTAGGCAGCAACCCAGCATGCTTTGCCTGCCTTCCAAGATTGAGATACTATCTACGTCCTTCTTAGCAAGATATGGAGGGCTGCTTGAGAGTAGACGTAATTGAGAGCACTACCAAGCTCAACTTCTCACAGTGTATGACAAGTCGATATGCTATTTTTTGTTGAAAGATCCCCATTCGTGTTGTTGATAAAGGCACAAACGAGTCAAAAGTGTGGCTTGCACTAATCACACCACCACCAGATAAACCCCTCAAGATAAACAGAGAAGGATCTGCATCCTGTCCTCTCGGCAACAAAGGATTAAGTAACAAAATGCTAAACAATTGACCGCGAGAATTAATCAAGAGGTTGAGAAAAAGCAAAAGTGCCTTCTAATAAATAATTCTTGAATTATGCTGTCTCAGCTCATTCTTCGGATCTGCGTTTGAGCCAAGCCAAATAGTGTTCTGTGCCAGTGAAGCCACCTTAATATTTAGCGCCTGAAAATCACCCGAGAGGCCCCTGTCGCTCTGGAAACCCGAGAACCTTATCGTGTTGGTTCTGTCTCCTTGCATACAGATGACGAGCATTTGTTGTTGGGCCAATCTCAACAGATGCAGCTGCTCGGATGCGGAAATATGTTGGTTATAATAATACCTTGAAGTGAGTTTGGCTTTAGCTCATCTACGCATTCTTCTTCTTCTTTATTATTTTATCTCTTGTGTTTTTTGACGTAGACATTCACAATGCGCAGTTTTGCGCTGGCTTCTTTATGCCATCTTACCTCCGCAATATCGATCCCTGTTTACCCGAAGAAAAGAGACATTTCAGCTGGTGTTGCTATTTATAGCTGCACACAGCCAAATACCATTGCTCTCACCTTCGATGACGGCCCATTCGTGTACACAGATTCTGTGCTCGATCAACTTGCTTCAGCTGGAATTGCGGCCACGTTCTTCCTCAATGGCTACAACATTGGGAATATCATGGACTACCAAGCCACTGTTAACAGGATGATCGAAGAGGGACACCAAGTCGCGTCACATACGTATGTACAGCGCATCCACCCTATGAGATTGTAGTTACTGATGGTATGTAGCTACGGGCATCTAGATCTCGCAGGCCTCGCAGATTTCGACGTCGAGCAGCAAATGTCGCTTCTGAGCACTGAGTTCATCAACATCATCGGCAAGTATCCTGTTTACATGCGTCCTCCCTATTTTAGCTTCAACGCTCGCACGCTTGGAGTCCTTGGTCAATTGGACTTCAAGGTCATCATCGCTGATATCGACACCAACGATTGGCAGTACTCGTCATCCGGTGGTGCCGAACCCTCTTTAGCTTCATTCTATGCTGGGCTTAACAATGGCGGCTCTATCGTTCTTATGCATGATGTTCATCAGAATACTGTTCAGAATATCCTGCCTCGAATTATTCAGGCCACTCTTCAAAGTGGAAAGAGAGGTAAGCTTTGGGTCTCTTGCTTCGAGACGTGTCTTACTAATCGTTGTTTAGCTGTGACCGTGGGGGAATGTCTTGGAGATCCCGAGACAAACTGGTACCGAGGTGGAGCAACCCAGACACCAAAATGGAACAGCACCGGCACCGCAGTTGTTCCTATCGATCAGACGCCTGCACCAGAGAGAGCGGTGGTATGGGAGTAATTGGGTTTGGTTATTCGTGGAAATTATCATACATTTATAATAAAAGACGCAAGTCGCGACACTCATTTCAATTTGATCTTATCTCTCTTCTACTCATAGTCCCAACTTCGCATTAGCCATCTCGCGCACCTCCTTCTGGCCCTGTGTCAGCCCCTCTTCTTCCGTATCGAGTCTTTCAAGACCCATCGCCTGGAAACCCGCCTTGGTAAGAATGTTCTCAACCTTGGCTCCGCAATCATCATGGTCGTATTCCCTCTCCCAGGTACCATGAGATCGCGTAAAGTCAACTGGAACATCTCCTTTCTGGAAGGACTCCCGAGTTGTGAGCAGAGACTCAATATTATAGGGTGTCAGCGGATTGCACGCGTTGTATGACACGCTTGAATCGACAAGTCCAGGGTTCGTGGGATCTACTCCATGGACCAGATCACAGTGCCAGAAGACATAATCGCCAGGTCGAACCGGAGGAATACCGACGATGGCTCGCTTGATATCGAGATCTGGATGACCCTCGACAGTTGGGAAGAATTGAGTTTGACCTGGAGTGGCGCCGGGAAACGTAGGCAGAGAATCATTGTACTCTCCAGTATGGAACAATGGTCGCAGCATGATGTATGCCATAGAGAGCTTGAGACTAGGCAGTACTCGCAGTGTTCCCTCACCAGTCTGTGTGTTCGAAAGGGACAGCCATCCTTGAAGGCTTCTCCATACTGAGCAAGCTGTTCCGGTGTGATAGAGATCACTTTGGGCTTTGACACGATGATCTGCAGACCATGCGTCCCAATCTTGCCAGTTGCCTTCAAAGATAGCGGCGTAGTTCTTTCGGTTCTCTTCATCTTCCCATCTTTCAATCGCCCCGCTGTCCATGTGCGGATCTAAGGGAAATTGTCCTGGATCATTGCTGGGATATCGGATACGGATACGATCAGGGTAGATGACCTGACTGTCGAGATCAATGGGGATCGTTGGATCAGATACGTGCCATAATCTGGAGACGCATTTCATGGCTTCCAAGACTCTTGGGTGGGTTCGCATCTCCATCTGTGCTTTGGTCCAGAAGACGTTCCAGGCTGCTGGTTTATGGTGGGGATGACCGCCTACGCCTGGATGACGCTTGGTGTAGTCCTTCAGAGCTGTCTCCCAACTGACAGCTTGCTCTTCACTGACGACGTTTCGAAGGATCAGACAGCCCCGTTCATGGACCAGCTTCATGAAGTCATCAGGAAGATTGCTACCTAAGCAAGTTAGAATAGGACCTCTGGAAGCATGTCAAGTCATTTGTCAGGAAATCACATACCGTTCTTTCGAACATCGTCAAAGTCAATTTCTGGGACCAGAGCAGCTCCATGCTTGTCGATGTGATCGACCTCCTTGCGTAGAATCTTGACCAGACGCTCATATGACTCAATTACCTTCTGCTTGTTCTCAGGCTTGACGAGTGACTTCTTAAGAGCAGCAAATCTCTGATCCAGCAGGTCGTATCTATTTGTCGGCTGTTAGTTGAGTGCATCAGACTTCATGGCGCGCCAAAGCATTTGTAGACGTACTCAAGCGCAAGTTGCTGCGAAAGCTCTAGCTGCTCTGTTTGAGTATAAGACATTTTGCTCAAGATGTATGATACCAGAGGGCTTTTCGTTTAATCAGGAACGGGATGTGACTTGATGAAATCAAGATTGTGTTCAGAAAAGAAGCGATATGGTTTGATGGAACTTTGTATATAAAAGCAATTTAGTGAGGTCAAATACGGAACTCGAATCGGCTATCATTCAAATCCGCCTGTCCCTGAAGGGACTACAGAGGCTGCCAAGGTTGGTCTACTCTCGGCTACCCGCGAATTCCGTGGTAAATTGAGGGGCGCATTTCATGACATAGGTGAATTAGCCGATCGCAGGATTGACCAGCCATCGCTTGGTCCAGCCACTAACCAGATTCAGCTGGCGCGATGTTGCAGGTCAATTAAGCGACCAAGAAGCTGAAAATGCCGATCGCGTTAACGAACTTACCCGATACCTGCTGAATTACTTCGACCATTAGTGGAGAAAGGGGATCTGTTGCTTTATACCAAGCTGTATCTAGTTAAACAAAGCCAAATCATGATGATGCCTATTAATGCGCTTGATATTCTACCCAATTCTCACATATTCATGTTTTACGCCGTACCCTCCCGAGATTCACTTGATCGTTGAGTTGTTTTTGAATCATGACCACCCAAACGTTTGACGTCAACCATCCAGAAACATGGCATTTGGCTGCGGCCATTGACAATGAGCTACAAAATGTCAGCCATTATTGTCCATTGCGGCTACCAATACTTACAACTACTAACAAGAATTGTGTAGATGATTAAAAATGGAGCAAAGGGGAGGTTCACTGCCGATACTGAGCATCTCACCCTAGCGCAAACGCGAGCCAAGTTTGACAGCCTCTTCCAGCAAGATGCCGATATTCTTCGCTCAAAAATGCAAGATGAGGTTTCTGAAGAAGAGATTCATATTCCTGTTAGGGACGGATTCAAAGTCCGAGCGCTTGTCTATAGTCGCAAGACTGACCAGCCAAAGATGGATCACCCTCTTGTTGTGCTTATTCATGGCGGAGGCTTCATTCTTGGCAACGCCGAGATGGAGATGCCAACCTGTGTTGAAGCAGTTCGGAGATACGATTGCGTTGCTGTGAGTTTGGAGTATCGGCTTTCTCCAGAAGTCAAGTTCCCAGTTGCATATGACGATTGCTGGGACGCTCTGATATGGGTAAGTCAATTGTACCAAGAAGAAGACGTCTTTCGCTAAACATGAACTGAAACAGCTATCAAAGAACGCGGCTACTCTTCAGGCTGACCCAACGCGTGGTTTCGTCTTTGGCGGGACTTCTGCTGGTTCACATCTCAGCATCCCATTGGCTCACAAAGCTCGGGACGAAAAGCTCTCACCTCCACTCACTGGGCTTTATCATTGTGTCCCGCCTGCTCTGATGCCCCAAGCACTTACTGACAAGTATAAACCTCTCTACAACAGTAGAGAACAGCTGAAGAACGGTATGGCGCTCACTGCAGAGTCTACAAAGGTTTATGACAAGGCTGTCGAACCAGACTTTGCTTCACCACTTTGGAACCCGCTTCTCTGGCCGACAGGACACAGAGGCTTACCGCCTACGTTCTTTCAAATCTGTGGGGCTGATCTGTTGAGGGATGAGGCTTTGATCTATGAGAGGGAACTTCGTCTTGAGAATGGGGTCAAAACCAAGACGGTCGTGTACGAGGGGTTGCCGCATGTATTTTGGTATGATTATCCAACTCACAGTGTAAGCGTCAGGTTTACCAAGGACGCGATTGATGGTTTGGGATGGCTACTTAGTCGTGAGAGTTAATTATTCGAGCCCCTTTTACATATTACATCTATTGAAAGATTTTCTAAGATGGTACATGCATACTATGAAGTGCACTGACTGATTGCTTACCAAAAGGATGGAAACCAGATGTACCCGGAAACAACTGAGAGATGTGGCCCAGAACCTACAATCACCACACAGAACCTTTTTAACTTCAAACATGCCGTCAAACTTCAGAGCTTGTTTCTTGCATGCTGTTAAATGCACCAAAAGTCGACGAGGTCAGGCTGCAAACTCGATGTCCCGGTTTTTGGTAGGTAGTACATATCCTTTAGACTGCCACTGCCTGGACTGGTTCTTCACTACAATATCGATGAAAAGTGGTTAGAACACAGGTGGCGTCAATCAATTTCGGTGAGACAACTTAAATGGAGAGATTTAAAGCTAAAGAAAACCAACAAACTGGCATTTTGAGTGCAAAGATGAGAGACGACGATTATGTTCTGTCTCCCAGGATAGGCTCTCAGCCACAAGTCTCAACTGCAAATAACACTTCTACCTCACAATATTCTAGTGTGAGCCCTAGCTAGATAGCTACTCCGTGGCCGAGCGCGCAACAGAGACAGCTAGATCCTTTTCATCCTGATCCTTGGTCACTATTCCATCTTCACGAATTTCCCCAACTCCATGACCGTTGTAAACAACCCCTTCAAACAACTCATCAATTTCCTCGAGAGATAAACCTTTTGTCTCGACCCAAAATACAGCAACGAAGATGGTCTCGAGGACATCCCAGGCTCCGATGATGAAGTAAAGACGCCAGGAGATAGCCTCCAGCGCAATGGGGAACACAAGAGTGGTTCCAATGCTATACGTACTGTTAGCATGTCTGAAGATATGACGGACTTTACGGGGATCTTACGCGAATATCGCAATCGTTCCAGCCCAAATAGCCATTCCGTTGGTACGGATAGAGTAGCTAAGAACCTCTGGAGGGTACAGTTGCGTGATGGGAGTGATGCCAACACTGTATGCGCCCATAAAAAGGAAGATACAGGCGACAGTCCCATAAATCCCAGCGAGGTCTTGACTCGTGCTGAAAGCTAGAAAGGTGTTAGCTAGAGTAGTGATTAAGGGTGTAGGTCGGCTTACTCTTTGTCAGTGCGCCGATAACAAACATCAAGATGGTCATTCCGACGCAAGCTGAGAGGCAGAGTGTCTTTCGACCAGCTCTGTCCATGAGAAATGTTCCGATCATTGCACAGACAAGGCACCAAGACTGCAGTACAATGTTCTGTACACAGTTAGCAACAGACACTATTATTGGGGTATAGTGACATACGATTCGGAGCTGCGTGGTCTTGTTGGTGATGCCAGCGTTCGTGAGCATGTCACCAAGGAAAAACGATGCAATGTTGTTTCCTAATGCGATTAGTATCCATGTTCTCTTAGCACGCCGATATCGTACTTACCGCTTGCCATGACGATGACAGCTACCGAAACCGCAAGCATGAGTCGTCTTCGAGCAGATCGAGTCCTGAACAGCTCAGTATATGATGCCGTCTTGCCTTCAGTTCGCTCTTTTTCTCTACTCTCAACCACACTCTGATACTGCAGACGAACCTCCTCGTCTGACTGGTCTCCATTGGCGGCAATTGATGCTATGACCTGGAGAGCTTCATCCATCATATCTTGGTGAGAAAGCCATCGAGGCGATTCGGGAGTCAGGAAGAGGCAGAAGATGCAGATCAGGGAAAACATGCTCTGTAAGAGAATAGGCAGGCGCCAGGACCATTCGCCGGGGAATTCGGCAGTGCGATAGGTAATGCCTGCGGAGATCAAGGCACCGACGTAGTAGACGGAAAAGGTAATGCTTAGGCCTAGTCCACGAATATTGGGGGGAAGAGTCTCGGCGAGCCAACTGCATTGAAGAGAGGTTAGTTAAAGCTACAAGTCACAAACGACGGAGGGAACTCTTACGTGGAACCAGCAATGCTTGAAAGCCCAGAAGCCACACCAAGAAAGATTCGGCCAGAAAGAAACATGGCAAAGTTCTGAGAGCCAGCAACCAATCCAATACTGAAAAGCTTAGTTAAGAGAGCTACCAAAATGGAGTTCTTGCGACCAATTGCGTTGACGACAGGACCCATGGTCAGGGATGCAATGCCCCATCCGATAAAGTTGGCAGACACGTTCAAGGCACGAGTAGTAGTGTTGAGGTTGAGAAACTCAGTGTAGGAGGGAATGATGTTGATTCCGCTCATGAGTGCTGAGTCGTAACCGGCAGTCGTTGCGTAGACTGCTGCGCTTGCTACGAGGAGCATGACCGTAAGGCGACTTGATTTGGGCTGGAAGGGCCCGATGATACCGGTTGGGGACCACATAATGCCGGCGATGTAGGTAATGTCAGAGTAAGGGTAGAGTGTTGGGAGAGGTTAATGTCTGGAGAGTCGGAATGAAGGACATTGAACCAGTACGACCATGAAGCTTAAGTATCAAATGAGGCCTTGATAGCACAGAGAGACGAAAACGCCACAATCTTGAGGCTAAACGGCTTATTAATGGTTGCTTCCTTATTGGGACTGGATATCTCTCCTTAGCCTCTATGTTTGATCCCGAGATTCAGGTTACTGGGGAGTCTGGAGTTCAGAATGCGGGGATGAGGCCAATATGGAGGGATAGCCTAGATTCTGAAAATTTCGATAAGCTAGAATGTCGTCGGGTAATTCAAGACAAACAACAAGCCACAGCTTAGTGCCGATCGGCAATTTCGTAAATTTCTACGTTACTATCTTATCAGCAGCCCTGACAGAGCAGAAATCGCGGAAAGGACTCGACGCGAAACACTTTGAAATAGCCCACTGTCCTTTCGTCTAGTGGCCTACCTCCTATAGCAACCCGTATGGCTTGATAGGCCTGCCGATAGTTCTCCCCATGGGACGCAAGCTCGCTAAACCGCTCCATGACCCAAGATCTATGCAGTATATCATCTGACTCGATTGCCACCACGAACAATGGCCAGCCTAGCCGGGTTAGACCTGACTCTCCTTGATCTCGATAAACCTTGAAGGCTAGAGACATGATCTCTTTCATTGCCTCGCGTTGCTCTGGTGCCATTGGTTCTTGTCCGTGGGTGATTCGAAGAAAGCAGACATATATGGCGTAAAAGCATGAAATGACCGATTGCATCTCCATCACGAACCGTCTATGGGGTCCTTCATCGGGTAGTTCTAGGCGGTTAGCCACGCTTATCAGCTCTCCATACCTGGATCTGACGTTGCGAATGGCACCCGCGACAGACTGTCTCCACGAACCGTGGGGGACGCTGTCGCGATGCTCGGCTGCTGCTAAAGAACCGACCATGAACTTTAGCTGAGCGCACTCAGCATCGAAACATGATAGGTCACTGCACTGCATGTCCTCCAATAGTTCAGTCTGGGGGTATGATCTTCCCCACAGATCGTAGTTGGCGAGGACTGATCGCTTTTGCAATTGCCTGACACGTTGCAAGCGACATTGCGCTTCAGTCTCTGATATGTCCCCTGAGGAGGTTCCCAGGAGATTGTTGAAATACCCACCAAACCCATTTAGAACTGCACCTCCATCCGCGTGCGAGAGCCAAACGATGATTCTGCAAGAGACAGGACAGAAATTCTCAGGTCCGATGATCTGTGAGGTATGAGGGTCACTATCGTCGCTGCTGGTGAGTCTCGATCGCCCCAATAATATTGAGGTAGCACCTCTAAGGTGCGCATCAACGCCAATACCGCACCCGTCCCCAAACCTGAGTTCATACAAGAGCATGAGCCATAGTGTAGCCAAGACAGGTGGAAGATAGGTTATCTCGCTAGGGATCTGCGTAGCTACAGCCAGCATCTGTAAACCATCTCTGTAGTGTTGGATAGCTCTGAATCGTCTGGATTCGGCATCTGACTTGGAGCCGCTCGTCTTCTCAGACCATGTTTGCCCACTGACGGCGCAGACCATATGAAGAACCATGGGACTCTGCTGCGCCAACTTCCATACCAGCCCAGGTCCGCTGTGCATCGATATCCGCGTGCCAACCATTCCTGGGAGGACAAATCGGAAGAAGTGGATTGCTGAGTGATCGGAAGGGGACAGGATGGCGGCACAGTCGGCTGAGAGGTCAAGTGCCAGGCAATCGTCGGCAATGGTATTCAGTGGTGGTAGACTGACATCTGCACTCTGAGTATCGGATAAGGATCCGCTACCAAACTCCCCAGGATACGAATTATCACCACGGCCTATGAGACTGTCGCTAGGTGTTGACGCCGCATCTGTTCTGGTGATCAGGTTTGCAGGAGACGGCGCAGCAGGGGACGCGATAACGCGCCTGGTGTACTTTTTGCGAGGGAGACGCGTATAGTCGCAGGTCAATTCCAGGCGGATACATCGTCGGCAAATTGGTCGCGTCTCGTCGCATTTGACCTTTTTAATGCGGCATGTTTGGCATCCGCTTCGTGACCGTTGGTACCTCGCTTGCTGTTGAAGATGGAATTGCGACTGAGATCCAGATGAGGGTAGCGACTCGTGGCTTGGGCTTGGAGGACCCATGTAAAGGTGAGGGTTGCGTTGGTCGCCTATTTCTGGATCTGTCGAGGTGCAGGAATTGAGGAATCAAGAGCGAAAATTGTGGAGTGAAAACACGAGGGGGCTGGTTTGTTTTAGACTCGGCATTTTAGTGAAGGAGTAAGAGGCTACTGACTCATTGAGCTTGTCCATAGTTGAACACCCGTTAGCTTGGCTTCCCGAATTGGCTAAGGGAGAAGCCATCACTCAATTGGTCGTGACTTTATCATGAGCACTCTTCACTATTACCATGCCGCAGGCTGGCCATTATGGGAACGGCGATTATGGAATGGTTTGGCATAATGGTAAGAAACAGGAAGTTCTTGTTATTGTCTGCGTAGACGTACTATCCTAACAGCTATACACTGATACACCAACAACCTCTCCATCCATGCTCGAGAGCATCTACCTGTCCAAAGCCAAAGGGTACTAATATACAGGAATCTTGAAAGCATTGAAGCTGTATGTCCAACTCTCGATTGACTTCTTGTCATTGACACACTCAAAGCTCTTGTCGTTCTTCCAAAGAGGTCGCTTAGGCCACTGACACAACATCTGCGTCTCTCCCTTATAATCGCCCGAAGAGACAGTAGCATTAAGTTTTGACGGCTGCTTGCCATTTTCAACCCAGTCGATCATAATGTTCATGTTGTTCTGAGGATAAGGACCTGGCTGAAGAGAGTTCGTGCCGCAGTGAGCTGCTCCAGGCACGAGATAGAACTGGTACCATTCTGAAAGTGCCTTCTGTGCCTTCTCATCAGACAGTTTTGGATACATGATGGATCGGACAGACTGCCAGTAGTGAACCGAAGAACCGGCTGGGATGCTAGGATCGGATTCGCCATGGTAGTGGAGGAGCTTGCCGCCGGCTTCCTTGAAGGTTGTGAGATCGGGATTAGTGGTCTGCAGACTGTCATAGTAGCGGAGCATACCAGTGTTCATCCAGTCAACTAGAGTGTTGTACGTGACATTGTTGAGGTCATCGAGATTATCGAGATCAAGAAGCTCAATAAACTTTGCAACGTACATGCCACCAGTAGAGGGGATGTTTAGAGTCCACTTGTCGGTTTTGTTGTCGTATGTTGGCTCACCATCAGATAGCTCAGAGCCAATCTGCCAAGATAGATACGCTCTTTCGTCCTTGTTGTTGAAGACACTGTCGTAAATAGCTTGAGCAACAGCAACACCCTCAGCAGTAATCCTACCATTCTGTTCTGGTGCATTGCTCGTCTGGCTGCCGGGAGCCTGTCTCTTGCTGAACCCAAAGCCAAGTGAAGAACTAGTCTCAGCTGCGCAGTAGTACTCTTTGCCGATGAGCGACTTGATGTTGAAGTGGATTTTGCAAAGATCTGTTCGGGAAATGACGCCATCTTTCCTTCCATCGAGATCGTCACAGACTTCGATAGTGGCGTTGACGATCTTCTTGAGCTCACAAGGAGGGGGATAATAGTCAAGTGTGTGCTCAACGACAGCAGGGTAGACGTGCAGGACTTGTTGCTGCGCGAAGCGGAATGCAGGAGCTCCAGCGATGACACCGTCATACTCGTCACCCCATCGCTGAACCTGGCTCATTCCCTCTCGCCCGCCATCCGGGCAGCCCTCGTAGTAGGTATAGACCTTGCTGGACTTTGACATGTCATACAGGTTCCTGGAGATATGCTTTCCGATCTGGGACATCTCTCCGAGAGCTTGGTAAGAGAACATGTATGTCGCATCCCAGTTGACGGAACCGTTGCTGAAAAGGAATTTCTCATCGAAACTGTAGTTGAAGGCATCGTATCCGCCATCAGTGGCTCCTGCGGCAGCTCCGTACTTGAGGCCGCCAGTGGTATCAGTGTTGAGAGAGTAGCCACCTCCGCCTGCAACATAGAACCGGCTCTTGAAGTCTTTGGGATCGGGGAAGGCATATTTGAGGATGACTGTGTCACCCTTGCTGCCGTGGGTATACGCGACAGTGACGTTACAGTAGTTGTAAGTATCGGTATCACGCTTCATTGGGCCGCCTCCCATGCTGGCACTGGCGTTGTAGACCGCCGTGGACACCGTGACGGTAGATGGGATCATATCGATCCCCAGGAGGGTTCCGTTGGAGGGCAGCGCAGCTTTTAGGTTCGAGACGGTACATAGTTCCGAGAGAGAGGACGCAAGGGAGCCCGAGGCTAGCAAAGCCATAATGGCTCCGAAAGATTGTCGCATCATGGTAAGTATTCTAATGAGGGTGGAAAGTATGAGAAAGTGATGCTCAACATGAAGTACTACTTGACATGGCGCAATCATTCATGGTTATATACTCCTTCGACGACTGCGGCTTCGTCACCAGAGGTCCGAGCTCGGAATCTGCCACGCGTTGATTATTCCATATCCAAGAGTTTTCTGCAGAGAAATCAATTAGAATGAAGTAATTGATTGAGTCGAAACCTGGTGGCGATCCGAAATTGGTAAGAAGGCTTAGACAAGATGCCCACTTTCCGCGTGTGGAGGTGTTCCGAGTTAAAGTGGAGACATGCTGGCAGAGTTGACATGGGCTATCGGGGAGCAAAAGGCTCAAGACTTAAAAAAGGGTGCTAAAATAAACTCAGAGAAGAATCCCCGAAGCTTAGGGTAGGTTTACCTGAGTTTTTGCTTTTCCTCAAGAGATGCTGTTAGTAAAAAATAAAACCAAGTTTTATCAACAGCATGACTACAAGGTCTAATCGTATTTACCCAGTCCTAGCATATTCAGAGCATGGTGCAACAGCTAGCCTTATTATAGATAATGGTAGTCAAATCGCACTTCGAAAGACTGAAAGTGCAAAAGGATGTCTTTTATACTATAGAGCTTATGACGCCGTTCTCGTTCCGCTGGCTAAACAGGCAAAGCCTACAAATATATAACGTATTATATAAACCACTTCAATGAGCAAAATTTGTCTTAAATAGAAGGAGCACTGAAAGTTTCTGTATATAAGAACAGGGTTGTTTAAGCAGTCACTTGCTTTCTAAAGCGTCATCCATGAACCTGACATTAAGAGTCAAAAGACTCGTTTATCTCTATAGCTGTTCCGGAAGCCGCTGTCTTGTGTTGCTCGTGGTATTAGAGACCGAATTCATTCCAATTTATTTATCGCAGTGGGAAGCTCACCGTCAGAGACCGGAATTTGGCAGGAGGGGTTTCCTGGCCCTGCCTCGCATAGATCAGTAAACCCTGAATGCTACATCGGCTCACACAGGTATTGCTAAAACTGGAGCTTCCATACCAGCGAGCCTCGTTAAGTCACTGAGGCTCTAGACGCTTGCTCTTAGCTGCTTTTAAAGTTGCTAAATCGATGGCTGTTTATTCCTTGAGTTCGAGGTTTGCTCAGTCAGGCATAGTGAAGATGAGATCTCAGCCATATATCTTAACTACAAACAGTATATCTGCTATAGAGGAACTAAAGAGACTAAATACACTTCGGATTATGGAGACAGTGTTTGTTGTTACAGCCTGGCCACCCAGTTCACAACATTCCAATTGAAGCCAATGATGGGCTTAGAAGCCATGTATAACCACAACACGTTTTTGTAAATCAGGGTCCTTGAAGCCTCTACTTATTGTTGTAGTGGTTCGATGAGACATATGAAGCACGTCTCTCAAGATTGACTTGTTCTTGTAACCATTGTCGAAAGCTACTGTGTCGTATTAGTTATTGCGTTTTGTCTAGATTTACAGAAGGGTGAAACTTACTTCAGGCAGATGGAATCTTAACATCTATATGTGGCTGGATTTGTAGAGCCTGACCCTCCAGGGACGCCCCTCTTAGGTCGACAGATTGCCTTGCAACATGGGTTGGTTGAAGGACAGCTGGCGTCTATGCCGCCTACCAAGGTCTTGGTGGCTGCGCAGTAGCACGCACAGGCTCTCTTTTCAACGGGATTCGCCATGCCGAATGACATGTACAGAGTACAAGCAACGAGGAAGGACTTGATCTGCATATTGGTGATGTTGGTGGTTGAGAATATTGGTGGTTAATAAGATGAGAAGGTGCTTTGTGTCTGTTTCTTTAATTCATCGAGGACATACTGCGACCTTTTATAGATAGGTTAGGTTTATATTACTGCGCTAACACAGCATCGCGGAATGATCATGTTCTAGTCTTGTTGTAGAGAACTGGCGTTTGTACCAACAAGCCACATACACTAAATGAGGTTCTAGATCGTGAGATTTAACCGTTTCTGGTTATTTAAGACATGGACTTTAGTACAACATCTTGCGCCCCCAAATTGAAACCCATTAGTATTAACTATGTCATGGACCTCTAAACATCCGTATGAAGCATCCAAAAGCACTCAGTTGTGTACTCAGAGCTCGATATCTGGTATTGACTAGCTGTAATTTGACAAAATGGCAAATAGACGATGCCCCAGCGCGACGACCCGTGACTACAACAAGCGGTGAGGCCTCCATTTTGGCTTGATCCACTGAAAGCTACGCGATTGAGTAGGGAGCGATTGATTCCACTCTCAATGTGTCTTATCTTCGTTAAAGCAAGAGTTGTTGTCCAGATCAAATAATGGCCTCATTTGGGTCAGCCACTTTTACCTTTTCTGCCAACTTATCATATTCCAACGAACCGGAATCACTCCAGCGCTCTTTAGTATGTCACGGTACCAGTAGTCCGGGACACTGTCTTGTAAATTTGGGTCTGTGGCCATCTTCAGGGTTAGTAACTGCCAAGCCCAGCGCTCTAATAGGCTGGCTAAGTTTCTGAAACTGCATAGACATTTTCAGCCAGCCACTTTCTCAACTGCATTACATTTAGTATGCAACGGCACCAATGCTTTGGGACCATGTCTTGTATATTTGAATCTGGACTCATTCTCACATTGAGTGGATGCCAAGCCCAACGTTTCGATAGGACCCTGTCGGCTGCTATACACCGCTAGAACAGGCTGGCTAGATGACCCAATCTATATGCATATTTTCAGCCAGCCATTTTGCCCCCTAGTTTACATTGACAAACTTACTCACGGTGTTCTTGTTCTTTTTGGCGATTTCATGAGAAGTGCTGAATGAAATCTCGATGAATTGACATTACTGCAGTGATACACCAACATGATTGGCTACTCGCCTATCGGATTGAGGAGACGCCGGTTAAGGGCGCGAGCGACAAGTTCCTCCACCAACCCTTCGGCCTTCGTTCAGTCAAGCCACTGGGCGTTCTAGACATACGTTCAGTTGTTGTTATTGATTTCTAGTCGTTTCAGTCCGTGAGCAGGTTTTACTAACTGTCACATTCAAGGCGATTACCCCGCTACATCCAGTTATCATGCCGACACCGGAGCAAGTCTTGGGATTAAGCAACATGCAACTACCCGATGAAAACAAGGCCTCGCAAAGCATTGACCGAACAAAACACTCTTCAATCGATGTCTTGAAGGAGGTCTGGACAGGTCTTTATCTGCCCGAAACCGCTTTGACAGCTATAAGGCTTCCTGGCGAAGAAGGTCCGGCTCTTCCATCGTCATTCAAAATCGGAATCCTCGGACAAGCCTCTATCGGGCTATCTGCGCTGGCAGCTGCTCAGGTCCATGCACTACGGAACAAGACCCCCGTTCCTACAGTCACGGTGCCGCTTGAACATGCAGTCGTGGAGTACAAATGCGAAAGACTGTATACGGTTTCCGACGAGCTTGCTCCCCCAGCAGGGGGCGCTATCGGTGGGTTGCATAAGACCTCAGATGGCTACGTTCGGATCCATGACGGGTTTCCAAACCATGTCCAAGGGACCCTTGACTTGCTTGGCTTGAAATTGGGTGCGACTCGACTGCAGGTGTCTGAGCAGACTGTGGATTGGGCTAGCATTGACTTGGAGAACTGCGGAACAGCAGAGGGTGAAGTCGCGATTTATGCTCTGCGCTCATATCGTCAGTGGGATAAACTCCCTCAGTCCAGGGCCATCAGCAACTTTCCTATTAGCCTCAAGCAGCTGTCCCAGTCATCTCCTACCGGCATGCCAAGTAGGATGCAGCCAGGGAATCTCAAGTGCCTACAAGGTCTTCGGGTTGTTGAGATGAGTCGGGTGATTGCTGCTCCGTTATGCGGCAAGACCTTGGCGGCCCATGGAGCTGAGGTCATTTGGGTGACTTCACCAACACTTCCAGATCTGCCGAGAGTTGATCGGGAGTTTGGACGCGGCAAAAAGACTGTCCGACTCGACATACACAACTCTGAGGATCGAAAGCAGCTTCTCAGCCTTCTCGGGGGCTGCGATGTGTTCATTCAAGGCTACCGGCCTGGGAGTCTTGCTTCATATGGTCTATCTCAAGATGAATTGAGAAAGATCAACCCAAACATCATCGTAGCCAACATGTCTGCTTTTGGTCCTGAGGGTCCATGGTCAGGCCGTCGTGGATTTGACTCGCTTGTGCAGACATGCTCAGGCATGAATGTCTCTGAAGCTGAACACGCTGGAAAGGGGGAACCTGCTCGCCCGACACCTTGCCAAGCCCTCGATCATTCAGGCGGATACATGCTTGCAGTTGGCGTCATGGCTGCTGTCTATCATCGTGCCGTCAATGGCGGTTTGTGGAGGGTAGACGTTTCGTTGGCGGGCATGATGAAGTATTTGAGGAGCCTGGGACAATATCCTGGTGCTAGTGGATTTGAAGCGAAGGACTTTGAAAAGCCTGAGGAGGTGCCTGACGAGTATTTCGAGGTCCAGGGGACGGGGTTCGGCACCATGAAGTCTATCAGGCATAGTGCCACTATTGAGGGTCTAGAGGTTGGCTGGGATATCATGCCAAAGCCACTTGGCTCAGACAAGCCGGCATGGGATTAGAACAGCATCGCCACTCACTCATTGCTCGACAATATTCCGGAAGACTTTTTCTACCTTGTGATGCGTAGTGCGTTGCTTCCCCCCGTGAAGTGATCCATGTTGCAACAGATGGAGGTATCGCAGTGAAGGAAAGTCTCTGCACGGGAGAAAGCCTGCATCTGGCCATTAGCATTGACCTTGACTGAAGCTTATTCGATAGTGCATTATAGCGTGGAGACTTGCTCCTGGTTCAGGCTTATCTGACCGACGCTATTGGTGGCAGTTAGCGATAACCCCATTCAAAATTGCGGTGCATGTCACTCCAAGGGAGTCCAGACTTTCAGCTGAACAGCCACGTAATTTGCGTCAATCCACGAGCAAAAAGACATGGCTTCCCTCTTGTTGGCATTTTGTCTCAGATTCAGTTTCTCAACTTAGTCATTCTTTTGTGCCTTTGGGCAGATTCCATTCTTTACTATCAATCATTATGGTTTAATCGAAGCGCATTGTGGCTGCTCTGGTCTATCTCATCATTATTGGCGTGAGCGGTAGCCCATGCAAGCCACATACCACGACTGCTAGCTACAACTGAGACAGCTTCTTTTGTTACCTCTCAATCAACAGTATCAGGAACATCTGCCATACTACCGTCTGCTACCGAGGCCGGGTCTGCTACGGAATCCAATGTTTCAATCGAGTCCACCGCTGCCATCGACACCACCACTGCTATCGAGGCTTCAACGACATGTGATGGGAGATGGCATGGGGTAACAATTGGCCACAACCTTACAGATCTTTCAATCAGTACAGCACCGTTGCTACATGTGCGCGAGCCTGCTCGATTGACCCCATGTGCTTGTCCTGGTATGTTTGGGGTGGTCACAGGGATTGCGAATTCTCGCAGCTTGTTCTCTGGAAAAATCCAACCGATATCACCACTGCTGGCTCTCGAAACTGTGGTATTCCTTGAGGTCTTCCAATCATTCTTTGACTCTTGACCCGGGGAATTGGTTGAGATAAACTTTCTTATTCGTAGGCCTGCCTTTTCCATAGTGATGCCTTTCGATGTACTGTACTGTATTTATTATATTATCTTCATTGAGCATCGTCATCGCCAGATGAAGGATCAAACCAGACGCCCGATAAATATGCGTGGAGACTCGATCTTCCCCGTGGAAGAGTGATTGGAAAAGGATATCAGCAGTATCTAGCATAAGCCCTTGTACTATAAGTATAATCGATTATGGTCCAAATATTGGATAAGGAGGAATGACGCCTCTGCTGACTTCACAGCATTTGCTGGCAGGTCATAATCGATCCGAGTACAAGACATCGCAAGAGAAAGCAGGAACCTTCAGCATCGCTTGATCGTTGGTAAGATTAGAAGTAAATACTGAGGCTGTGTTCAAATCCTTCATCTCGGACTGCTTTTGCACTTTTTCTCATTGTTCTCACTGGCAGCGAATGCCAGACTGTCCTTTGGTGTGGCCAATGGTGATTCGCCTTCTATTTTAGCCGCTTTTTTCCGAATCTCGCTGGGCCAGCATTGTGACAGGGATCTTGCATCGCCTCCTCCCGCTCCGGTACATCGCATTGTAGCAGTACTAACCTTGACTTTCTCGCCTAAGAGGCGCGTGCATCTGCGGTTTCATCAGCACCATTTTTATCAGGATCTAGAACCGGCGGCAATGCAATGATACGTCACATTTTAACGCTCGGCTCCTGGGCTCTGACGACCTCAAGTCAGCGGATGAATAATGTTCCTTGTATATATTATGCATGCCTCAGCATCCCCAATCTGTCTTTGGGAAAGCTGTAGTGAGCATAAGTTGATCCAATCGGACTCGCATCAGCCATGGTCAATACTGGAAAACCTAGCCGTGGGTGCGCGACTTGCAAGAAGCGGAAAATAAAGGTAAACATATATAGGCAGATATCTCGACATTATTGATAGCGTCTCTAACGCGAAGCAGTGCGATGAACTAACACCATCATGCACGCAGTGCAAAACAGCTGGATGGGTATGTCCAGGGCCGTCGGAGAGTAAATTGTTCTTCCGCAACCAAACCACTGCAGACCTTGCCAGAAAGAATGCAGGTGCGCTGATTGCAGCAAGCTCAAGCTCTGCAGCGACCCCAGGCTCTGAAGTATGGAAACGACCTGTATCCCCCTCAGCACGGGACAGAGCTACTACTTTCTTCATGCGGCAATACGTTTTCGATATGACTAGTGCAGGAGGAACCTTGCCTTTACGGGACAATCATGAATTTCTTCCAGGGCTCATACGCAATCAACAGTCCTCGTTCGGGCTTCTCAGCATAACAGTAGCGGCTGCGGGGTTTGCTGCTCTTTCGAATGCAGGCAACGTGTCAGAATGGCGGGCGGAAGCGTTCCGTCTCTATGATAGTGCCATTCGTCTGTTGCAGGTCGCCCTGCAGGATCCTGTTCAGAGAGTGTCTGATGAAACGCTCGGTGCAGTATTGCTCATGGGAACCTTCGAGGTGCGGCCTCGCTTTTCTCAGTTCGATTTTTACGTACTAATTCGTACTAGACTATTGCTTTTGCAGATACTGGCTCGCTGAAAGCGTTCAGCCAACACATTATTGCTGCAGCGAGATGCATCGAGTTGCGTGGGCCAGGCCAGTTCCAGACCGTGGTTGGTTTGAAGATGTTCATGCAGATGCGGCGCATCATGGTAAGACGGGTTTCCGCTGGTATTCTGCAGCTACTGACCCAGTACAAGATCACGGCATGTCACCAGCTGCAGGAACCCATACCATTCGAGATCTCAAAGTGGTCGAGCTGGGCCGAAACGAGCCAGAACAGCGATCTCGTCCCTGTCAATCGCTTTTCCGAGATCAATGAGGCTCTAGCTAGTGTCCGCGCTGAGCTCAAGTACCAGCATATCACGGAACCAGCTGTGATTTCTGACAGACTTCTCAAGATCGATAAGCTTTTCGAAGACTGGGCGCGAACGCTGCCGCCAAGCTGGGTGTACAAATCCTACAGATCTATAGGCCCTAACGGCGTGCCATCTAGTAGATATGACCTACAGCACGACATGTACACAGATCCATGGATAGCTTGCGTGTGGAATTGTTACCGCAACGTCAGGCTTTTGATTCACGAGTCCATTATTATAGCTACACTCAAATACGGCACTGCAGAGCAGAAAGAAGCATTGCAAAGCTCTGCCAAAGTTCTAGCCACGATGGCAGATGGGATCTGTCACAGCGTTGCATATCATCTTGGATACCGCGCTCAAAACGATGCGGTTGAGGGTTTTGCTCAGGCAATGCACTTTAGCAGCAATCCGACTCCGGGAGGTTCCTTACTTATTTGGCCTCTATTCTTTGCTGGGATACAGAGAACCACTTCTGCGGTTCAGAGGCAGTGGGTTGGTGAAATGATGAGAAGAATTGGGTTGCGGATGGGTCTACAGTTGGCTGTGTCAATGGCTGATTTGCTGTTGGGGACGGAGATACAGGATCTCTCGTTTTCGAACTGCGAGACATTTTTGATCGGCGAATGGTATCCGAGTTAGGCAAATGATACTTCTGTTCTCAGTATCACTCTCTCACTGCTTTACTGCCTGGCTTCTGAGCACACATCTGCTGTGCTCTCCTCTGTCGCATCGGCATAATTTGATGACGGCTTGGTGATTGCTCAGCATGTAACAATGTTACAGGGTTTCTGGTAGGGCTATGCAGTTGTCCAATGTGAATGGCACAGGACCGAACCCTTGCACGCTCGTAAGCCGATCACCCTGGTCACCTCAAGTTGAGAGCGTTGGTGACTTATCCAAGCTAAAGCTATATCTAGTTAGCCAAGCGAGACAGCCAATCAGCATTACAAATCTCGCATCTTTGTGGATCGATGCACAGCCCTGTAAAGAGTATCTGCCAAGAGTGTTCCTGTCAGATGTAAGGTTGACTTTTAGGATCAGTAGCCGCCTAAGCGGCCGCCGCGTATCTTGTCGTTGTTAGGGTACAGTTAAGGATCACCTCGGTCAGATATTGATATCATTGGTCGATGCAACTGTTGAATGAGTACTCCGGGTAGAGGTTGATACTATTGGACACTGATGTGCCTGAAGCAGGTCTGATGATCCGCCAGACTAGATTTATAATGATTTCAAATTCATCCTGTCGAGAACACGGCAAGTTCTGTCATATTCGGTTTTGGCTAACAAAAGCTTCCGCAGGTCTGGTTCACTTTCCAAAAAGAAACCAAGCTATTGGAGACTGCTAACCACGTTTCGTAGAAAAGGGTCATAGCAATTCTCAGGCGGCATGCAATAATATCCCTTGGATGGTAGTTCACGCCGATTTAAAAATGAGCTATGGGATGGATATTGAGTATAATAGCCTGAACCCTTTGACACCAGAGTCAAACCGATACTTTTCGGTGTTGGTATTCAAAGCCCCGAGGAGTATCCAACTCTAAGGTGGCATTTCGGTATTTAAATACCATCCTTGTATCAAGAAATCTCATCATGGTTCCTGGCCAAGGCAGAATGCGTCCAAGAGGCTGGGTCAACGCAAGATAGCCACGATTGTTTCTGTCTAGCGTCATGTATACTTGGAGTAGATTGGCCGCTCCGCAACGCTTACCGTTTTCTATGTCCAGCTGTGTCGTAACAGATCCAGGATTTCGATCCCTGAGCGTCGATCCTTCAACACTGCAAATTTACGGCTCTTTTCGCTTTATGACGCAGGCGCGTTGGAATAAATTAAATATGATTACCCGTGCATATTAATGCCCCAGAGATTGGCTTTAATTTAGGCGCATGACCTTAACTGAAGTCACAGGGATTCGTTCCTTTGGCCTTCCCTGTTTCATAACTCCGGGTGGAAGCCATGGATGAGCTTATTTCTTTGGAACAGTTACACGACTTTAAAGTCGGGGCCTCAGCGAGGATCCCATGCGAATGCGAAAGTGGCATTGTTGTGTAAATCAGTGTTGGCAGTATAAAAATGGATGTGAAATCCTGATAAACTCTCTCTCGAAGTGATAGCGACAGAATTTCGGTGTGCATATTCATCTGACTTCTGGTTCTGGCCAAAATCCTTTTCCTATCTTTCTCTCCCAGCCTTTTAGCTAGCATCCATCACAATGAACAACACGGGGAACTTTGTCATATTTGGACCCAAGGCCAACTGTACTTTGGAAGTACGTATCTTCTCCTGGCTAATATCTATCTCTGAGCCGAGCCACAAAGGTTTTGATGCTAGCTACCATTTGTCGCTAACGATCTTATCAGCTTTGTCCTATCGAGATGAGCGTCTATGGTTACCGGCCTTCTCTCCCTACCAACATTACTTTTGCAGCTTTATTCACCTTGGCCACATTCTCGCATGCTTACTTGGGCTTCAAATGGAAAACACCATGGTTCATGTGGTGCATGATCCTGAGTTGCACACATGAAGTAACGGGCTATGTAGCGAGAATTATGCTCTGGGTCAATCCATGGAGTTTCGGTGCATTTATTACACAAATCAGTAAGTACTCCAACCAGTCGGTGACGAAAGGCTTTCTAAGGCACTGCAGTTGCTATTACGCAAGCCCCTGTTTTCTATTGTGCCGCAATCTATGTCACCCTCGGCCAAAGGTGTGCTTGTTCTTATGGAGGCAACGCCAATTAACTGACTCTTGCCCAGCATTGAGCATTACGGACCAGGCATCGCTCGATTTCCCACCAAATACTTTGCCTGGGTATTTGTACCTATGGATGTAATCTCGTTGATCTTGCAAGGTACTGGTGGAGGTCTCTCAGCGTCCTCATCGGGTGCTAGTCAAGTCGGCGTTGATGTGGCTATGGCAGGGCTGATTTTACAAGTCATCATGCTGGTTGCATTCAGCCTCTTGTTCGGTGACTACATGTTTCGATACCTACGGTCGAAGAAGTCCCTGAATCTCGGGTCCAGGGACCAGCTGTTCTTTGCCTTCCTCGCCATTGCCGTCCTTGCTACTTTGGCTCGTTGTGTCTTCCGTGCCGATGAGCTGAAGGAGGGTTACCAAGGGGAACTGATCAAGCATGAGGATTTATTCATTGCTTTGGAAGGAGTGTAAGTCTGGTATTTCTACTTGCCGATTGCCGTTCCCACACCCACTAACATTCTCAGGTTGATCGTTGTGGCGGTCTTTTGCCTCTTCATCGCCCATCCTGGCTTCGTCTTTAACCGGCCTGCGAAGGTTTACTACTCTGTTGCTACTGGCGCTGAAGCCACTGATGAGATGGCTTATCGATCTAAGCTCACGGATCATGCCAGTGAGTCGGAGCATTAGCGTTACGAAAGCGACCATGAGTATGAGTGCCAATGCTAGCATTGTTTATATAGTTTCGGTGGCATTTCTCGATTGAGGAGTAGAATAGAATGGCGGTGGGTTATATGACAGTAGTACTTATTGCCATGATAATGATATTTGTCCAGGCTGGTGCTGTTCCCCATAACCCATTGGGAATTCTGGGCTTTAGGAAGGTCTGTTTGCTATAATAGATGTACTCTCCAGACCACTGTTCCAATTGTCCTTCATTTCTTTAAGTAGAAAGAGTCGGTTATCTCTATGAGCGGACTTTCACAGCAACAATCTTGGCGCCCTCTGTCTTGGTTCCATCAACAGGCTTTGCAAGTGCACCTGATGTAGAAACATACAGAGTCTTTTCACCCTTCTTCCCATAACTAAATGCGGCAGCCGTCGAACCCGCAACCGTCATCTCGTGGATACCACCAACGACAGTTTTCCATTTCCCAGATTTGACATCAACAAAGACTATCGAATTGTCAAAATTGGTGGCAGCATAGATATTGCCATTCTTGTCGAACTCGAAGTCATCGAAGAACCCAACACCGCTTGAAAGATCGGCGACGAGTTGAGGCTTGGCTCCCTTTTTGGGATAACCCGCCGGTGTGATTGCAATGCGGTATATCTTGACAGCGTTGGAATTCGTGAAGTACAGGTAGTTGTCGCGGACCTTGATACCATTGATTCCGAAGGCATCAGCTGCGATAGGAGCCATCTCGGGGAACACAAATGCAGAATCGTCAAAGACACCCGTAGATAGGTCCAGGCGCCCGACGAACCCAGCGACGGAGTCAGACACCAGGACGGCATCAGACCTGCCTGGAATAGCCGCAACACCGTTGAGGAAAGCACTCTTCTTGGTCATGTCGCTGATCTTTCTGACCTTCGCCTTAGGCTGGTGTCGTCGGTTGGGAAACTCGATAGCCCAAGCTTCAAAGGTTCCTGGCGTCAAGTGACTAAGAGCAGTCGCTTCACTGCCAACAGCAATGAAGGTCTCGGGCTTGCCAGGGCTCCTGTGTACCTCGGCGATACCAAGGAGTCCAGTGATGGAGGGGAACGTGACCAGCTCTTCAAGGCCAGACTTGCAGTCTGCTGGGTTGACGACAGTATAGACAGTGGCTGAGGGCCAGAGTTCCGTTGCCAAGAGGTCGCCATTGGAGCGCACGGCAACATTCTCCAGCCATGTGCCGAGAGGAAGTTGACCGATTGTCTTCGCAGTGAAGGACGAACCCAGAGCAACGGCTGGGAAGGCGATCAGGCTTAGGACAGAGTGAACCAACATGTTGCCACCTAATGAGAAGAAAAGCTGCCGAGGTGATTCAGTTGTTGTTCCTGTCTGATGGCGATGAAGTGATCTCATGGAAAGGCTGCAAGCTATATAGATTCAATGTGACCCCCCGGTCTTTCAGCCGTAATAGTCATTGACTTCACACAATATCGTGTAGATACCAAACGAGGCATGCATTATAGCCGAGATTTAGTCCCGGATCAATTCAGCAAGTTTGATTGGATCTAGATAATATTTCCATAGGAAGATGGCTGAACGTTCGTTGACTAAGTCTGACAAGCAATGCTGAATAATGGCGATTTGACTTTGTCAGCCGGCTTTGCGACATGCTGTTGGTCGCGAAATGATGTTACGGAGTAAATACTGCGGTTTGATTCAATTAGCCCCTGCTCTTGGTCCAATTGGGAAGCTGTAAATGGCTTATTAATGCCTTTAATAAGCACCCAGCTTCTACTGGGTGTGTAAGAGTTTGTGAATATGCACAATCTGTATAACTTACTCACGTGACAACTAATGCTTACAATCTGCAATTGCCCAACGCTCAGGGAGTAGAACACCCGCGACCAGAGTTCAATTCCCAGTAAAAGGTAAATATATAATAGCTAGTTTTAGATTTGTCTTTAATAATAAAAAGACATCGCGTTGTTCTTTAATGTTACTTAAATTTCTGTAATGTGAAATCTCTCCCCAACCCTACTTTTATTCCCTGTTTGTGTTATTGAACATTTTGTAGTTCTGTATATAACACTACCCACTGGCCAATATCATTATACTAAAGTATACTTTTATCATATGTTCTTGTACTTTTCGTAATTGCAACATCTGCTCACTTCAGAAGGATATTGCGTTAGAATTCACAATCTGGAATAGACATTTCTGAAAGACTGCATGCGATCAGACTCGTTAAATGACATTTCAAGGCAAGTCTGTAGGGTAACCTTCATCCCACTCGATGCTGTTCGCCGAACTTTCCCGGACAAGTTCGCGTCGCGTCTGACGCGACAGAGCAGTATCACACGTGACCATCCAATACCGAGTTCAGCCGACAAATGGTCGGACGACTCGGGTTCAGCGCTCTTAGAATGGTCGGAGTCTAGTCCCCTTCGGGATAGTCGAATCTCAGACTTCATGATTCACTCGACTCTGATTTGTTGGATGATTGCGTGAAAGGCCTCTGTTCAAGCAAATCCGCGGAAATCTCACAACGTCCCACTGTAAAAATGGAATCTTCAGAAAGCACGCTTCATACTGGTTTCTACCGATGGGGTTAAGGATGACAAAGTCAGGTTTCACGAACACGAACAACGGAAAGTATGCCGTTATCCGCTGTATATATTAACATGACATGTCAGCGTTTCTCAACATCCCTCTGCTGGGACACGCAAGGTCAGAAATTGATTCATTCTTCTTTCATACCAACTACTCATCATGTCGTTAACAACTTCCCAAGTTGACATTGTCAAGTCAACAGCTCCTGTACTCAAGATTCATGGAGAGACCATTACATCCTTGTTCTACAAGAACCTGATTGGTACCTACCCCGATCTCCGCAACATCTTCAACCTCAGCCATCAACACGACGGCGCCCAGGCCAAAGCTCTAGCTGGTGCTGTGCTTGCGTATGCCACCTATATTGATAAGCCAGAATTCTTGACGTCCACGATCGAACGTATTGCCCAGAGACATGTCAGCCTCAAGGTCACGGAAGATCAATATGCTCTTGTTGGCGAGCAGCTTATCAAAGCCATTGGAGAAGTCCTTGGCGATGCCCTCACGGTTGAAGTCGCTGATGCGTGGACGGCTGCGTATGGCCAACTAGCCAATATCTTTATCAACCGCGAGAAGCAGTTGTATCAAGAGGCCGGCGAGTGGGATGGCTGGAGGAAGTTCAAGATTTCCGAGCGCGAGAAGGAAGCAGATCTCATCACAAGCTTTTTTCTGGTCCCATCGGATGGAAAGACACCATTGCCTCCGTTCCGTCCTGGTCAGTATGTCAGCCTCCGAATCAATGTGCCTGGGCTCGGAGGCGTCTTTCAATGTCGTCAGTACAGTATGAGTCAGGCACCTCACAGTGACTACTACCGAGTCAGCATCAAGAAGGAGAGTTTCACTCTGGAAGGAAAAGACGAACCCTTGCCGGGCACTGTCTCCAATCTCCTTCATAACCACTATCAGGTTGGAGAGGAGGTTGAGATGACATATCCTCGTGGCGAATTCTGGCTTGACATCGAGGATGATAGAAAGGCAAACGCACCTCTCATATTAATATCGGCGGGAGTTGGTGTTACCCCTTTGATGTCGATGCTCGAGTCAGTTCTCAGCTCGCCTCGTTCAAAGATGGCAAACAGACCTATTATCTGGCTCCACGCAGCTAGAACATCGCAACACATGGCTTTCGGCACACAGGTTCAAAGTATGTCGGCAGGCCGCGAGAACGTCGAGACTCTTATCTGGCTCAAGAACGTGTCACAAAAAGACAAGAAGGGCGAAGACTATGATTTTGAGGGACGATTAGACCTCGATATTGTGTATCAAGTAAAGAAAGAAGAGTTGGAAAACAAGGAATCTCAGTTTTTTATTTGTGGGCCTGCTTCTTGGATGGTAGCAACAAGAGATAAGCTACAGAGTTTGGGGGTTGAGCACGAGCAAATTAACATGGAGCTCTTTGGAACTGGTAGTATCAATCAGGAGTGAGGGGACATATATGGGTAATCAAATCAGGCCATGATAACCTCGAACGTAGAATTAGACAATTGACCACTTAGAATTTTCCTCTCCAAGACACCCTCAAGAGTCCCGAAGACAATAAGGCCACATACACATCAGACTTGGAAAACAACTTTCTGAACCTTGGACTCATTGAACAATTCGTAACCTCGTACCGCATCTGAAAGAGGAAGAATGTTATCAAATAGGAAGCTGTACTTCGTCAGTTCAAAC
This sequence comes from Fusarium coicis, assembly GCA_013781345.1. Lineage (NCBI taxonomy): Eukaryota > Fungi > Ascomycota > Sordariomycetes > Hypocreales > Nectriaceae > Fusarium > Fusarium coicis. Next base: position 27,496 of record JAAOAJ010000068.1, on the reverse strand, counting down.
CAGACTCCCTAGGCATATGCTTGACATAAGAGTATGCATACCAAAGAGAATCCTGTTCTTGCTTGAGAACTTCCATTGCCTCGGAAAAGATGCTTCTTACTGGGCACCGTCCCATTTGTAGACGGACATTTTTACTAAAATCATTTAGTTTTATTTACTGTAAGAAGAAGTTGGAGCTCACTTGTACGCATCACTGCCTGACCAAGGGATCTGTTACATGTTAGTATGATCCTTAGCCGGGATGGTATCATTATAAATACCTCTGCGTTGTGGACACCAATGCTGCTGATAGCACCAAATGAGCGAACCAGGTCAAATGCAGTTCGAAGGGCAGGCGAGAGCCCGACCACTTCCACCACTATATCAGCGCCTCTGCCGTCAGTGACAGACTTTACGCGCTCGATCATATCATCCCTGCTCTCCATGAAGTTGAGAGGCTCGGCACCAAGCTTCGCAGCCTGATCGAGTCTACTCTGAACACTATCCACAGCAAATAGATGCTTTGGCTTCAGCACTGCCGCAGCAACAATGGCGCATAGTCCAACGGGACCACAACCAATCACTACGATAGTTGAATCTTGCAGATCTAGCTTCGGCATCATCTCAACACCGCTCTGGACACCGAAATACCCGGTGGGGAAGATATCAGCCATTAGTATAAGGGCCTGATCATGGATTCCTTCGGGGGCCTTGATCACAGTCCCGTCTGCGAACGGTACGCGGACAAATTCTGCTTGAGCTCCGTCAAGATTGGGAGAACCGAGGGCTTGGCTCTTGAGGCATCGTGCAGAGCCACCGTTATGACAGAAGTAGCACTCGCCACTATATAGTGTAAGTGTTTGCTTATGAAAAGCTCCCGTTGCAAAAGTATTTCTGCAGGGAGTCTTACCAAGAAGCTGTAAATGGGGAAACAACTTTATCTCCAATTCTTACGGTCTTGACCTCAGAGCCCAAAGCAACAACAGTCCCTGTGAATTCGTGGCCCATGATGAAATCTGGCTCTGTTGGTTCAACGCCTCGGTACAAGTGTAGTTCTCTGCTACCTTGTCAGCCCTCTGTTTATGAGACGTTATCGTCAGGTGGTACACACGATCCACACAACGCTGTCATGTTAACTTTCACAATGATGTCCTGAGCATTCTGGACTAGCAACAATCAGTGACGTTTAAACAAAATCCATCGCAGCATTCTCACCGAGGGGAACTGGTCTGTCCTGCACAGAGATCTTATATGGGCCATCGAAAACAACAGCCTTCATTACTTCTGAGGTTGCCATCGCGGTAGAATGGGAGGCTTATAGGTGGTGATAGTTTACGATAAAGAGGATGACAGTAATGAAGGCTTTAATTATCAATCTAAGTATATATATTATTCTACTTGTGCCGATAACCGGGACATTTAGATCTCCTAGGAAATTTCTTAACAAATTTGATCCAATCAGCAGCGCGCTGGATGGTCATGTGAGCGGACTTGTCCCTCGCTAAAGATATGGGAACAGAAGTAATCACGAGTATGATTGGTCAAGACTAAGTAGATACCCACTATTCACGTGCTGTCTCTGCAATTCAAGCTCCGCGGAACTTCCTCTTCTCCGCCCGCAAGCATGACCCAATCAACAACTCCAACCCAATGTCATCAGGAACTCAGATTCGCCAAACCCGTAGGGCGTGTGAGCCATGTCGGTAAGTTCAGAACCGCTGTGAAGAGAAATTGGTCAGTTGATATATAGATCAAGTCGTAAAAAGTCAAAGTGCACTGGAGAACGACCAGTTTGCTCATTTTGTGAGCGGCTACAACTTCCATGCAAGTATGCAGCAAGGGGAAGCTCGTCGCAGGACAGCACCAACAAAACCCGGAAAGCTCAGAAGTTATAAATTTCCGTTACCCAATTCCAGATTCCTTGCCTGATCGAAGTTATAGGAAATCCACCAAAGACAGGGTTCAGCTTCTTGAATCCCAAATAGCATCCTTATCTGAATTGGTTGGGCAAGTCAAAAGCCTCGTACCGACGGATCTATAGATACTAACCAGTCCCTCATTAGGTCGCGGGCGAATAAAGAAGCTCAGGCTTCTGAGCTTTCGCAGCCTCTTCCTACAATATCCAGCCCTGATGGAAATCCTCTCTCAACTAGGCTGGCTGTTCCTAATGAGCGACAAACTGTCTCATTCTCAGAAGCTGAGTACGTCTCTCATTGTTGCTCATGTACCATACACCGCACTAATTCTGAGCTCAGATCTGACCTGCCACAAGATGTATTGACTCACTTTTTACAAGTCTATAGTCAGAAAGTGCACCTTCAACCTTTACCATTGTTTGACCTCGTTACCCTTGAAAGGAGACTCAGCAATGCCCCAAAATATTTTATTTATAGCTTCTTAGCTCTTATGCTCGAGTTCACCACTCATGAATACTTCCGGAACGAACACGCAGAGGCGTCTAGCTATTACAGCCGTTCAGCAGCTACTACAATACAGAGTCTTGCTGCTGAAGGAAAGCACCAGGTTGAGATTGTCCAGGCTCTATGCATGATGGCACTCAGAGATATCTTAGGGAAGTGGGATTGAGTTTGTTTTGATGGATGTTACTAATAGTTCTACAGTGAGTGACTTACCCAGGGCATGGATGTCCATTGGCACAGCGACACGGCTAGAGAGTATCGGAAATCTGTGGAAGAGCAACTCAATCTCCAATCAAGAATCAGCAGAAGAGAATAGATGTTATTGGAGCATTTACATGATTGAGGCCGTCTTTTTTCCTCACATGCCACGAGCCCCAACCCATGACCCGACTCGAAAATATCCTCCCAGTGTCGAGCCTCCGCCACCAATTCCTCAAGATGTCGACGATTTCAATGCACCGGACTTCGATAACGCCGTTGGCTCATCTGAGGACCTAGGAATCAACACGCATGCCGGGAGAATGGCAGCAGTCTGGAGTCAAGTCGCTTGTCATCTCCATGAAATTAGACGTGGAGAGGTTCAAATACCCTGGCTGCCAGAGTCTACGTACTCCAAGCTCAATCTTACTCTTTTTGAGTACGAGGCTCAATTCAATCAGAGACACCTCATGAGGAGCCTTTTCCCTTTCAAAAGGACTCCGATTGAGATACAGGCATACGGCGAGTATTGGAATCCATGGTTGACCACGCATTTAGTATTGCATGCGTCTCTCGCCTTGTTGAACCACCCTTTCATTCACTTGGTGGCTTTACGCCGAAATGAAGGTATGTGTCAGTCGAGGTTGTTCTTGCAACAGGTCGTGGACCAAGCTCTCTTTCACTCCGGATGGGTATTCTGGCTTGTTGGAATATTTGAAGATTTGAACATTGAGATATCCAACCCTCTCATTGGATTAGCTGTTGCAGCAACATCGACACTTCCCTGGCTCTACCAATTCGTGAAGAATGCCAAGCTTGCTTGCAAAGCCAGCCTAGATTTAGCCAAGGGACAAAGAATGCTGCAACGCTTGTCGAAGACTTGGCCATGCATGTCCCATAAAGTATGTCCCTCCAATGAGATCCCGGTATTTACTGACCGTGATCAGCTCGAAAGTCTCCAACGACTCCAATCGCTTGTCATTGGAAAGTCACCTGAAGCCGGTGGTGCAGATACCACGATCAACTTTCCACCTTCTATGATATGGGAACTTCTAGATCCGATCATTCACAATACCAGACAATCCACAGGCCATTCAAACCTATCCACAGAGGGTCTCCCTTACGTCAGTATACACGTCACAACAGACTTCTTACATCCTCTAGCGGATAACGAAGGTGATCAGGCGTTTGGTCACTTCGATTGGGAAGACAGCCTCATGTATAGGAATGACCTTTTACAGGACAATTACCCGGCATCGCTTGTTCCCTTTGATTTCAATGTAACTTAGTCTCCCGTCGTGAGAATGGCTATTTTCTGTATCTCGCAGGTGACAATAGTGAATGGGAAGATTGGTAGTACCTGAATAACTTGGCATCGGCAGACGGCATTTAACAGTTCCGACTACTTTACCGTAACGGAATGTGCCGTGACCCATAACAACGCTAAAACTGTAAGCCCGCCCATATCCATCACCTGTCATATCATGCAACGAGAGAGCTAGCGCAAGGTCAAAAAATCCCTACAAGCCTCGTGATTTGCGAAGTGGCATGCAAAATCCATGCAAAGTCTAAGGGCGCCCGATTATGACAACTCGCTTAGCTTATCTCGCAGCGCCATCTACTGTGACGTAGTCACCATCTTCTGGAAAACGTCAAGTCGGCCCACTGTCAGAAGCAAATTACATGTGATGCTCGGGTTGGCCTACCAAAACCTCGGGCACTAACAAATCACCAACGGACTTCTCAACAATCAGATCATATCGCGGAAAAGACTTTGCTTGCGTCACGCAAGATGGAAATGAGGATAAATTGAAGGAGTCGGCCATGGCTGGGGAAGCTATCCTCGATATAATCATCATATATAAACTACACTATATTTCAATTTCAGATCCTAGACACCAATTCGCTATTCGCTATGTATTACAGCAAAGGCAATTACGAAGCCTTTGCGCGACCACTCAAGCCTGAAGGTATTGAGAACAAAACAGCATGGATTGTGGGCTCTGGCCTCGCCGGTCTCTCAACCGCCGCGTTCCTCGTGCGTGATGCTCAAATGCCTGGAAAAAACATCACCATTCTTGAAGAACTCAAGATCCCAGGCGGCGCCTTAGATGGCATCAAGGAACCCGAGAAAGGGTTCGTCATCCGCGGTGGTCGCGAGATGGAATCTCACTTCGAGTGCCTCTGGGACCTGTTCCGTTCTGTTCCCTCGATTGAAGAGAAAGGAGCTAGTGTTCTTGATGAGTTTTATTGGCTCAACAAGAGAGATCCGAACTTCTCTCTCCAACGCGCGACGATCAATCAAGGTCAAGATGCAGAGACTGGGAAGTTGTTCACTCTGACCGAAAAGGCCCAGTCAGAGATGACAAGGCTTTTCCTTGCTACCAGAGGCGAAGTTGAAAACAAGCGTATTGACGAAGTTTTCAGCGACGACTTCTTCAAGAGCAACTTTTGGCTCTACTGGCAGACTATGTTTGCTTTCCAGACCTGGCACTCTGCTCTGGAGATGAAGCTATACCTCCATCGCTTTGTCAACCATATCAAAGGCATGCCTGATTTTTCGACCCTCAAATTCACAAAGTACAACCAGTATGAGTCCCTTGTACTGCCATTGCACCAGTGGCTTGAGGATCAGGGTGTCGTATTCCAGTACGGCACCGAGGTTCAGGATGTCGACTTCAACATTGAGGAGAACAAGAAGACGGCAACTTTTATTCATTGGATGAAAAACGGAGAGAAAGGCGGTTAGTCTCTCGGAGTCAATGATCTCGTCTTTATGACTATTGGCTCGTTGACGGAGAACTCTGGCTTGGGTGATCAACATACCCCAGCTAAACTTCATGATGGTCCAGCTCCCGCCTGGGACTTGTGGCGCCGCATCGCAGCTAAAGACCCCTCCTTCGGCCGCCCAGAGGTTTTCTGCGACGATATCCCTGCGACAAAATGGATGTCAGCAACAGTTACGACTCTGGACAAACGTGTTCCCGAGTATATCCAGAAGATCTGCAAGCGAGACCCATTCAGCGGAAAGGTCGTAACTGGAGGTATTGTCACAGTCCGGGATTCTAGCTGGATCATGAGCTGGACAGTGAATCGTCAGCCTCACTTCAAAAATCAGCCCAAGAATCAGATTGTGGTTTGGGTTTACGGTCTTCTTGTCGAGAAGAACGGCGACTACGTCAAGAAGCCCATGCAAGAGTGTACTGGCGAGGAGATCACCCAGGAGTGGCTATATCACATGGGAGTCCCAGAGAGCGACATCCCAGTTCTTGCGGCTGAAGGCGCTAAATGCGTTCCAGTAATGATGCCATATGTCACATCCTTCTTCATGCCACGAAAGGCCGGGGATCGTCCTGACATTGTTCCAGCTGGAGCAGAGAACTTTGCATTCCTTGGACAATTTTCCGAGACGACACGCGATACCATCTTTACTACAGAATACTCCGTTCGTACGGCTATGGAGTCGGTATATCAGCTTACTGGAGTGGATCGTGGTGTTCCAGAGGTATTTGGTTCTACTTACGATGTGAGAGTTTTACTTGATGCAATGTGTCAGTTACGAGACGGCAAGGAATTGGCGACGTGGCTGCCAGAACGCATTCGTAGGTTTCTTGTCAACAAGTTGGAAGGGTCGCAGATTGGCCAGTTGATGCACGAGCATCACCTTATTTAAATAAGTATTATCTCTTAAAGTATATGTATTTATAGCAGTTGACTACTCTAGTCATTGACATTTGGTCTCCAAATTGGAGGATGACTTCCCTTATAAGGTTTGTCTGAGGCACTTGATAAAAAAGTGTTAGCGATATGCTAGGTTGGATCCAGTACATCGTCTTGAGAATCCTTGATATATGTAATTTCTTAAAAATACAATTAATTTCGATGCCTATATTAATACCTAAAACCCGTAATAGAAAAGAGTCCTCAGAATTTCGCCGTTAGCGACGTTGTGCTTTCTGAATCTCCGAAACGTTGTGCCCTCTTGGCAGTCTTTAACTGTTCCAGCTGAAACCCCTGCTCGTTGTTTGCATCAGCAAAGCTAGACCCATTGGCGTCGCTTTCCTCCAGCGGGCGGCATCCAGTCCTTAGACTAGCAATGACCTGCTTACACGCGGCTCGAGAGGTGTAATAGTAGATCAAGGCGTTCCAGAAGCCCTGCAGAGGGAGTACAAATGCGCTGACATATCCCAACTGCACGGATGACTTACCGTCCACAAGAACGTAAAGACGATTCGCGCTCGCAGGAATCCAAGTGACCAGCATCGCTGTGAAGAACAGGAGGGCGGTCTTGGCATATGACATAGCTCCCTCGTCACTCGGGCTGCGTCCTTTGCGATCTGAGTGTTGTGTTCTGATGTTGTTTTGCTCGGAAGAAGACGCTATGGGCTGCGCGGGACCAGTGTGAATATTTGCTGAATGGACTGGCTCCGGCCTTTCTGCGGATCCCAAAGAGTGTCCGAAGCCAGGCGGAGCAGAATCTGATGTTGAAATGGTGATCTTCGTAGTTTTGGCAATGACCATAGGATCTGCAGTCTGCGGGATTTGGGACGAAGTGTTTCGCTCGTACGAGTTTGAGAAGCTATTCAGACGCTTCTTCCATTTATAGATAGTAATCCCGGTTCGGACGTAGATAGAAAAGGCGATAAATATAATCAGCCTAGGATCGTGTCAGAATTGTTCAGTGAGTATGGCGAAGGAATATGTTACCATATCAGACCATAAGTGGCTAGCTGCCAAGCATCCCACTCCACAGTGAGCCAACACCATAAGTTCGCATTTCCATATGCGCGATGGCCATCTTTGTTCCTTACAAATATAAAGGTGATGCCTATAATGAACGGTATTCCGTAACACAGACCGATGTGAAGTGGCTCTAGTTGCCGCAGCCTAATGGCGTCGAATCGGTGGTAGAACGTGAGGTATACATTCGAGGCCATGGCCAGGGCCCAAAAGACGTCCGCAAACATGAATCTAGCAAATGATCAGCAAGTGAGCTGTAGTTCAGACCGGAACAGGACTTGCGTCTCGATCAGAAATGCTTGCGTTTGGCACCCAGCAGAATCTGGTTGATCGAGAAAGCTCTTGGACATGAGTGTAGCGACATTGCTCATCATGTTACCGAAAGACGCGTAGAAAAGCATCCTGCTGATGGGCTTATGAAACAACTTCGAAGAAGAGAAGGTGGCGATGATGAAGAGGGAACCAAGAAGGCTAGGTACTGAGCATGTGCGCTCTATAGCGCTGATGGCTGATGCTGCGGATGCAGTGACCATGGTGAGTAGTTAATGGATCACCAACTTCGCGAGAAGTCACGCGTGTTGACAGTAGGATGCATGCATAGTTGTAGACCTCCGTATAAGACGGTCTTTAAGGAAAATGCAAATAGAAAGGGGCATGCGGAAAGAGTGGTCCGAAGCTGGAGGCTGTCTTACTACTTTTGAATAAGATCAGCGCTTCAATTGCTTTGCGAGCTAGCAATGTCTTCAACGTAGCTAAACGGGCAGGAGGGCCGCAGAATGATCTGCACGCGAATCTCTACAGATAGAAGTGTCTGGTCATAGCACTCCGTAATGACAGAGCTTTACGGAGTAGTGCACAGATGGTTTCACAACGCACCTAACAGGTCGCGGCGATCTGCCACTACCCCTAACTAAAGTCTTGCAACAGAGGTCGATCATTGTCGATCATTCATTTTGCCCCACGAGTCCTCAAAAATTGTGTCAAGGCCAGCTGATAAGCCAATAAGAATAGATAGCAAATACATAATAGCTTCAAACTCCAGTTTTCCAGTTTGAGGATTGACTCGTAAGGCCGGCTTATATGCAGTAGTACTTGGAAGCAATATAACTAAGCTGTAGTACTGCGCTCTTTTGATACAATTGACTTTAGGCCTGTGATGTCCCTAAAGGAAACCTGCAATACAGACATTGACAAAGGTTATCGATGAGTCCCTCTGTTGTATAACTTTTGATCGGCATGTTTCCCTGACTCACCCCCTGAAAGGTTTTGCGAGGGTATAATGGATAATAACAACGGCAAAATATTTCCGGGCTTTTTGCTGTAATTTCCATGAATTTTCGTAAGTCGCCTCAAGGACCGAGCGTACACTCTAGTATAGTATGGGACTAAGTCATAACAAACTGGGACCTAGCGCACATTCCCAAATAAAAACCGCGTGCATGATAGGCTCAGAGTGCGGGATTACAGGTCCATAAGCCCTGAGTCAGCCCTATACCTTCCTTATTCAATATAGCGCCAATGAAAAGATATCGCCAGAGTCGATCCAAGCCATGGAGCAGTCCCTGCTCTTAAATCTAAGAAGAGGATCACGCGACACAAAGCACATGACGATCAGCCAGGTTATGGAACGCAGTGTCGAATTGCTAGCTTTGGGGGATATCTGCAGGTAAAGGCAAAGGTAATGGCAAACCATACTCGTTGCATTAAGTGAAGGTTTTCAGAAAGGGGAAATGGATCATTCTAAAGCGGGTCTCGGTGTTATAGGATAAACACCGAAGCCCGGATTATCTGATCCCTGCTAACCAGGAAGATCGATATTTTCACACATCAGCAAGACTCAACAGCAAGACGCTCGACCAGAAGTCTTGTAAGTATCGCTTCAGGAAGCTTTTCACAACTAGCCAGCCTGATGTCAATACACCTACTCTGAGGAACTTCACATAAGCAATCAGCAGTTCGTTATTAGATGTCTACTGGAAGATGTATCTTGTAGGAATAAGCAGCAGTAATGAAGAGGAAATCAAAGAGAGCTAAGAACCAGACACAATCCCTTGACAAGACAGATAAATGTGTCTAACCTAATAGTTTCGATAGAGTATGTAAATATTCTCGGCGAGCATTTAGGAGCATTGCTAGCTTCAGCAAACTACGCAAGAGGCACAAACCAATGCTTTGTAAACAAGAGGCAGATAAAAGTAAAGGGGAGAAACCTATCAGTATACAGTGTAAATATATTTAAATATCCTCGTTATTACAGTTATATTTCATGCTTAGATATCTCAAGATCGTATAGCGTTTTGGTTCGACCTCCGTGAAGAAACGGAGATGAGGATTCAGCGTCAAAGCGATTGGGTAGATATGGACTAAGAGCGGGTTAGCGGGGTTCCACCATCCGCTGGAGGTCCTTTGATCTCTCTTCCATAACACAGAAACAATGCCAACTTAGTGATATGATATTACATGTGATTGTCAATTTCAAGTGTTTGAGATGGGTAAGTAAGTTTACAGGAATGTAGTCCAGGAACCGCGCTATGCCCGCGATGATTTTCAATGAGCATGTTTTAGCCATAAAACACAAGGCTCACCCTAATCCAGGAAACCGTAAGATGGAGGTGTGCCAATCCCGCCAACTCCAAGTTTATTTTTAAGCTTATTAGTTGTTTCCACTTTGAGGTTCCCTTGCGCCACGCGCTGCAAGCTGCAACTTTGGAACTTTGGTATGCACTTAGGGGAGAGGCAGCTGAAAAGAAAGTCAGTCTGTCACGGTTGTTGTGGTCTGGACCCCATCTAGACCATCAGCCGCCTTGGCATTGTGCCTTGCCAAGAATTCATTCACTACCAAACGGTTTGTCACATTGATCGCACATGATCATGGGTACGAGAAAATCATGCAACATGCTCAGAGGCTATCGCAAGGGGCATAGCTAGAATGTTAGGACTGACGCCACCCATCTCTGGCAGGTCATATCGCTTAATAAATCCTCTTTTGAGCGACTTCCGCTGCGAAGGGCTGAGGACCATCGTGAGACTATCGATTTCAGTGGAGGCGCTGCGTGCGCCACTGCGTTCAGCTTCATGGGCTGGCGGTGACCAGACTTAAGAAAAGCCTCGAATTGCCGACAAGAAACTTTCATTTATTACAAGGTCGTCACCGTAAGAAGTGAGATCAAGACTGTGCGTCATTCCTGTAAGCCTACTCAGCGATGAAACTCTCACTTATTTTGGCACCGCTAGTGCTGCTGGGTGATGTAGTCTCAGCACAAAGCAGCTTAACAGATATCTGGACTGGTAGTGCCAATAACGGCTGCAAGACAACCATCACTGTACCAAACGGCTTCAAAATCGTCACATCAAGCAAGAAAGTTCGTTCTATTCAGTTCAACTACATCAAGGTCAACGTCTGCGATCAAGTCCGCAAAGCCCTAGGAACAACGCTTGGCAACAAATTCCTCAAGGCCCGGGATCCTATTTGCAATTGTTTCACTAAACTGCGCACTCTGAACTCGGAGGGCAAGTTTGCGTCTTCCTCGGCTGGCAACTTTGACCTAGCGAATAACCAATATCTCGACCGGGCCGGAACCCTAGAAAAGGTGCTGCTGCAATACGTCGCTCTTGAATTAATTCATGCTGACTGAGTCTAGTGTTTAACGGATGGAGGTCTCAAGTACTCGCAAAGTCGTGATGCCACCTTTAACAAATTCAAGGCGACCGGCTGGCAAGTCGTTTTCGGGGCTGATGTATGTATCTGTTCTATATCACGCATGAGTTGACTAACATGTATCAGATGGCTCGCGGAACGTTTCGTGCCATGATCACCGTTATCCATCCCTGCCGAGTCACGGGTGTCTGTAACTCTAAACAGATTCATGCTGTCTTCAGCAATTACCTTACCGCCTCTTACAAACTTCTGCTTGGGCCCATTGTTCCCATCCTAAACCGTTGGAGAGACAACTTGGACCTTATCACAAAGTCTATTGGCTACATCATGACGGCTACAGACAACGTCAAAGAAGCCTACAATGGGATTGAGTATATTCTCACCGGCTATTACGACTCCATCTGCACTGGAATGGACTACTGCGGGAGCAATCGCCCCAATATTAGAAGATTCATGACAGACATGCAAACCGTCATTAATCTGTCCGACAAGCTCAGTAGAGGTAGACAAATTTTCGGCTTCAACACCAAGACGCAAAGTTTGTTAGATGATGTCAACAAGCTCAGATCAAACTGGGCTTATATCCCTCTTGCCAATGAAATGATTAGCAGGATTCGGAACAACGAGATCAAAGTCACCAAGGACGTTAAGTTTATGCCTGTCGTTGGTGGGATGCCAACTACCTCTAAGAAGGTGGCCACTGAGCTTGCCCCTTTGAAGTCGTTTGCCACTGAATATATCGCGGATTCCAAAGCACTGCACGAGTTGATTACCCGCATGCTGGCTATAGACTGGGAAAAGGTCAACCAGGGTGAATTCGACAATACTGACCAAACCGGCTATTACGTGCGCAATGGTCTCGTCGCGATCCAGGAGAACATGAAGAAGGAGCTAGCTGAGTCAGTCAAGACCTACTTCTGGCTCATTCGGGCAACGGACTCTCAGTTGAAGGACTTCACCTTGACGAATGGTTGCTGGAAGATGGAGTATGGCACCGTGGCTTACCAGCGATGGAGCACCATTGACATTGATATGCCGTGCACCAAAATTACCACCACGGCGGCCAAGAAGGATGGCCTTACCAAGACATATAACAAGTACCGGACATACTGGAAGTGCCACTTTGGTCCGCATAAATCTCAGTATCAGGCGGTTCATGTTCCATATGTGCGGATGTATGAATGATCTAATGGAGATATCTGCCAGCACTTGGTCTGTTTTGGGTGTGAAACTTTTCTCTGATAAATTGGCGTAATTGTGGTCGTAGCATATTGTGATAAAAAAGGAAATTATTGCGAATATAATTGGCTATAACAAGCTGAGGTATAGCTTTTAAGGTATAATCGAATCTCCGAGTAGCCCACTAGGGTGTGCGATGTTGCCCCTTTGCTTATGATGCAGTTGTTAAGGCGCTCGTTGAGCACAAGCAATGAAGTCTCATACGCAAGACTTGCATTTTCCCCTGGAGCATCGTGAGAAATCACGGAATGGGGTGAGTCGGGAACTGCATCTGCTAGAGCGATGAGTTTCCATATCTGTACCCTCGTAGTGGAGTCTTCCAGTACTGGAGCTGCTCAAGCGCGAATGATAGATTCACGAGTGATGTTTTGGGATATGGAAGTCTTGGACTCATTCACAGTATCCAAGTCAACAGTGCCTTTGGTAAAGGTCTTGTTGTCTTGGACGGGCTTATTAGATAGCAGAGATCGGCTAGGACAGTTAAAAGAAAGGCATACTATTTAACAGTAGATAAGAAGTGACGTATAAGAAAGGTGTTTCTAAAATACTAGGTTCTCTCTGCCGGAATACGCTCACAGCCACAGGTCTCAACTGCAAGTAACACTTCTAGCCCACAAATTAGACATCGATACCACGATGACTGACCAATACAAAAGCAAAAGTAACTTTAAAGTTACATATCAACACCTGAATCCCGACATCTCTCAATAATACCTTTGCTTGCCCATTCTGCAGCCCGAAGGTCACATACATTCATGTTCAACAGACATGGAGTAGCTGGGTCAAGAGGCAAGAAGTCCCCAAAGTCATCGGCCAACTGCTTTTTTTCGTTTCCTTCCCAACACCTAATAACATCGGTCAGCCAGCGGTCCTTGGGGAGGGAGTACTTGTTGGAAAGCCTATCTCCAATGTCAAGCATGACAATTCCGTTGTCATTGCCGTCAGCTTGCATCAGGGAGTACTCAGTAAAGGTGCCGTCACCCGCATCAACAGCAAAGCTAGCAGAAGTATCATCGTGCTTTCTCTGAATGTTAGTCATACGAAGAACAAATATCTTCTGAGCCTGCAGGGCAAGTCCAATCGAATAGATTGTGAATGAGTCAATCATCTGCTTCTGAACGTCACTCTGGGTAAAGTTCTGACTGATTCCGAGAAAGCTGCCACCATGAAGCTGATCATATATCCCACCAGCATCGCTAACCGGAGTATCAATGACCTTCTTAAAGGAGTCGGAGAGGGCGGCTTGATAGTCCTGGATAACGCCGCTCAGAGAAGAAGCCACATTGCTCCACTGTAGAAACTTATCTGTCGTGGGAGGCTTGACAATAGTGAGCACATAGTTAACAGAACCGGTAAATGCGTCTTTGGCAATATCGATACCTCCAGAGAGAGGAATAACACCCATGGTGGAAGTAATTGCTCGAACAACAATTTGCAGTGGCGTGACATTATCTTTAGGGTCAGGGTATAAGTCCGAAACAATTTCAGGCAATTTCAGACCGATGATGCTGCTGGAGAAGCTGATGGCGGTGTTCAAAGAGTTCATATAGTTGTTCCAGTTCTGGATGGCTAACAGGGCATACCTAAAGGGGAGTTAGCAAGTGTAAGGCCATAATGTGGGAGAATTCTTGCCATGCAGGAGGATCAACAGGAACACAGGGCTGACCAGCGTTGCAAAACTGATCGAGTCCACTATAAAACATCAGTAGAAGCCTAGACTACTAGTCTCCACAAGAACATGAGTTCATACCAGAAGAAGTTAGGTGTACCGAAAGAATCAGCCAGAGCCTGAACATTGTTGGTAGGCGTAGCTGTGACGTTGGGAGTCCAGTCTTGCAGAAACTTATCGATGCCGAGGTTAACCCAAGTAGTCCGAGCGAGTGGCTCAGTATCGCAGCTCTTGGTTCCAGTGCCTGACTGGCGAATTGCGAGGCCAAAGACAGATGGCGCTGCTAATATGGCACAAACTATAGAAATGGAACGCATGTCAGGTGCTGGAACGAAAGTGAGGCTGTTAGGGGTGATCGAATTCTGATGTGTTGTTGGTCGAAGACTTAGCTGATGCTCTGGCAACAACTATGATCTTTTATATCCAACACAAGCCTTCTTGACAGCTATGTTAAAAGCAGAGGTCGGCAGTCCCGGACATTGAGGGATTATTTTATATAGTAAAACGTATGACGCACTACTCATCATCGTCCGATATACACTACGAATATCTGTTAAAGGTATAGCCAGAGACAAAACTATAGATTACTATTTAAAGAGGGCTTAAGGTTTAGGACGAAACACGGGAAACTCCGACAGCTTGTAATACGGGTAATAAAGTTAAGCTATGTCTTTCTATATAGGGCCAACAAGATTTAAATCTGTATATTTATTAACAATTTAAGCTTAGCAAGTTTATTTAAAGACTTCTTAAATAAAAAAAGGTTATACAGATCGTTATATATTAAGGTTTATATTTCTAATCAGCTCTATCTGTCTTAAAGCAATTATATAGTTAGTTATACCCAAGACAGGGTTAAGTTATCAGGACATGCTGAGATATGTACTAAATAATAATACCGTATATTATTATTCCTTTAACAAAAAGAAATAAAATATATTAATAAGAGTTAATTTAACCTCTTAATTTAGCTTTTAGAGGTATTATATAAAACGATAACTATCCCTCAAACTAGCGTAAATGTGAACTATTTAGGAAGGTGCTTGAAATAAGATTGTAAAGCATTAATTAACTCTCGGGTGACGGAGCCCGCGGACTCTGTGCTTCGGTCTCCCGAGAGAAGCGGAACAGACATAACTCATGTACGCGAGCTCCAATTGCCAGAATATAATTCAACTGGCTATTCTACCTCATCCAAGCTAGGACACTCAGTCGATCCTATACTAGCTACACAAACCAGGTCATGTTGATAGTTTTCAACAGCTGTCTCGAAATTTTCTCGAGGCTGCACTCTATTCCCCAGTATACCACAGCAGCTTTAGTGTTAAGTTTCAGTTACAATACATTAACTTTACACTTGATGGCTCACTAATGGCGACAATACAGTATGATTTTTGAGAAGATGGCGATGGTTATTACTTTATCAATCTGGTGTCTAAACGTGATACAGTGTGATCCTTCACTAAGAAGAAGATGCAGTTATAGCTTGACTGGGAGTAGAGGTAGCCGTTACTGTTTGCGACGCAGTTGCACTGCCACTGGGTTCATCATCATCTTCTTCATCACTGCCAGAACCACTACCGCCGCCCTTAACAACCATGGCCTGAACAATCTGGCCTGCTTTATTGAAGACAATGTTAACAAGAGCACTGAGCTCCTTGTACTCATATGTCCGCTGCGTAAGACCATTTTGCAAAGTCTTTTCATCGCCAGTGAAGGTCATGTTTTGCTTGTAGTTTCCGATAATCGAGCTAACAACATCGCTGCCTGTTTTTGTAACTTCTTGCACAATATTTCCAAGATTATCAATGAGGAAATTGAGTTTCGTGTCGCCCTGGGTGATAGAGCCAAGGAGACCATCTACAGCGCCGATAACGCCTTCAACAATGTTGCCGACCGAGTCGAGCAAATTGATGAGAGCCGGGTTAAGATCGAGAGAAGCCAGAGTGCGGTTGACAATCTCGACCAAGTGGCCCAAACGGACAACGAGCTCAAGTTCGGCCTCTACATCTGCGATGGTGATGTTGACTTTGTCGATGCCGACTTGAATACCTGCATTGATCTGGACAAGCTTCGCAATGTCCGCGTTGAGGTTGATGTCTGCATGCAGATTGTCGACGTCTAGCTCAATGCGGCCAACAGAGAGTTCTGGTACTTTGAGATGAACGTCGGGAGGACCAAGTGAGGAGTTGCTTGAGCCCCCTCCTCCTCCACCTCCGGGTGCAGATGTCGGCTGAGCAGTGCTGTCGCTAGTGGCATCCTCACTCTCAGATGTCGAGGATGTCGGTGGAATTGCGATGCTTTCCACAGTAGCAGCTGGATCTGTTGAATCTGGTGTTTGGGCAATACCCAGGCTGAATAGGTGAGCCAGAACTAAAGGCTTCAAAATACAGAGACGCATATTGACGTTTGGTAGAAATCTCTTGGAAAGAAGGTGATGATAGTTGATGCTCCAACGGCGAGACAGTTATGGTATGTCGAGACACTTCTTGCTCATCGTCCACCGCCAGGTCTTTGAGAATTTACCCCATGGCATAAAGTGGACCTTTGTCACACAGCCCTTGGAACCAGCGCAATCTCCCGTCGCATCAATGAGCCCTCGGCCCTATGAGCTTATTTGGATGGTTATATCGCGGGTCTTATCCGTCCTTTTAGTTACAAGCGATGCAAAAACAGGATTTTCGGAATTGGAAAGAAATTACTGATATGCTTTACGGGGTAATCGATCGCGATTGAGTTCATGCATTGACGCAGTTACAGGGGTCTGTCGGAAATACAGCCCTTTCAGGCTTCCAATACGTCCAATATGTCTCCACTCGCTGTGATTTCCCCTGCATCAATGAAACCTCGGAGGCTGGAGATCAGGGCCGGAACTTTCCTAGCTTTCCAACCGGAGTTGCTGCTGTTTCAAGTTCGCTTACTGTCTGATCTGGGCTGTCCAACCAGGTTGGGTTGAGCAACATATCATCGCTTTGAGCAGGGGTCCTTATTACAAGCTTGGTAGGGATGCTTTGTGAAGGAGGGTCGCTTGTGTTTTTCCTTTTCTATTCTATGACTTATGCCCTTCCTGAAGGGTATCTCATTTTGGCCAACACAGCTGTCTCCTTCATTCTCACACTCCTTTCACCGACAGCAAACTCAAGCACACAATGAAGCATTGTTCAGTGTTCGGTGCCTTGGCTTTGGCGTCGTTTGCGAGCTTCGCTACTGCGAAAGTCAAAGGCGATGGCTACTATGGCTATCGTCTGAACCGTCGAGGCGACGATGAGTCCGCTATCTACGAGACCGAAAACACCAACAGTGGTATCGCGCCTCTTAACGAGGAACCCGATGTCTACCTCAACGCAAATGTCTCAGTGGGAGAGATCTCTATCGAGGTGCAGAACATTACTGCCAAAATCAACCTAGACGCAAAAGTCCTTAACCTGCTTAATTTCAACGCTGGTGTCGATCTCGGTATTGATCGTGTCAAGCTCGGCATTTACAACGTCACAGCCAAGGTCGAGCTTGAGGCCCGACTTGGTAATATCCTGCGCATGGTCGATGATGTTCTTGAGAGTATCGACCTGAACCCAATCATCGCCACTCTTGGTGATACTGTCAAGGACATTGTAGATGATGTTGGCGATGTCGTTGGTGGAAGCAGTGGAGGTAATGAATCTGGCAAAGATGCTGAGGCGTTGGAGAAGAGAGATCTCACTGCGCGTCTAGAGAACAACATTCTTTACTCTGTCAACGACTTTTCAGGCTCGACAAACAGGAACCGCGTCTTGACAAAAGATGGCTACCTGTATGATATCTATCTAAACAACAACGGAGTCGAGAGGCGTCGCAAGGAAGTCGGGTTCTACAGCAAAGACATGAAGTTTACCGGCCACAACAAGACAATCACGGGAGATGAAGGGGTGGAGTACGAGCTGCAGTATACGTATGCACCGTATCATGGACTCAGTGCTTATTGTAACATCTATACCGATCCGAGTGGAAAGGTGTTGAGAACAAAGATTGTTGCTGAGGCGGAGGGTGGAGGTGCTGCGACTATTGTAAACAAGGAGGAGGATATTTAATATACTGTCATTAGTAGTGGTATCAACACTGCTGCTGTCTCAAGTTCAACTATAAACCAAGTTTTCCCGTCATATGTCTGACAGATTATGTGTTTATAAGCCCCATCATTTGGTAGGACGAGGTGTAAACACAAGGTGAAGGTTTGGGGTGGCCAGTGTGAACGTATCCATCTTGGCCTTCAAAAAGCCCTCTGGAGTCTGACCCTCACCAAGTCTCACATCGAATGCCCTGATAATATGTGCTATAACATATCTCACTTCCATCAAACCAAGCTGCTTTCCGACGCAAGAATATCGACCTTTTTAGAGTCAGCATAAGTTCAGAAGAGAGCCCTGCTAGGTATTACCGATTGAGAAGGGTGCATAGACCCCCTTGTCTTTGGTCAACTCAGGTGATGTTGTCCAACGCTCCGGGATGAACTCCAATGGTCGTGCGAAATTGCGTTCATCTTATTAGACACGATTAGCTATTGCTGTACGGTTATACAAGCAGAAAATAACCGACCTCGCTGAATTGTGTGCATTGGGACCTGGACGATAGTATTGCCGGGTATGAAAGTGTCCCCAACCATCAGTCCCTGTGGCGGGGTGACTCTCTGCAAACCTGAAGGGACAGGCGGATGCAAACGAAGGGACTCGTCGATGACGGCATTCAAGTGAATGAGGTTGGAGAGTGATGTATGGTCTGCGTGTTCTCTGTCCATAAAGTACTGGTCAATCTCCTCTCTCAGCTTGATGATTTGAGAGGGGTTGGTCGCCAACTCAAACAGAAGACCTGTCAAAGTCGCAGCAGTCGTGTCACTGTAGTCCAGTAAGTCTCGAGCCAACTCAGGTGCTTTAAAAAAAAAATAAAAAAAAATAGCCAAATACGTACCTTCCAGCAACTGCGATGAGATAAGCCTCAGCTTCAACATTGAGCTTTGCTTGGTATGTCTTTGGATTACGCTCGTACTCCTCGAGGATCCAAGCAAAGACATCGGGGTTGTCAGGCTTCATCTATTCGTCATTCATGTTAGTTCAGTCACAAGATTGCTCAGGGGAAATAGCGTACCCTTGACCGTTCTTCAACCTGACCTGAAATCCATGCCCAGAACTGTCGGTCCTCAGAATTGACGGCGGGGATGAGTTTCAGAATGGGGATGACCCATGAAATGTGAGCAAGAGCACCAACCATCTTCATCGAGTCATGCAGCGAACTCAGGAAGTAATGATTGACACCGTCACGTAACATGTTGAAGGATTTGCCGAATGCAAGATCACCCATAACGTCGAAGCTGTAAAAGTTCAACCAGTCCGAGGCGTTGATAGTCGTGCCTTGCATCTCATTGAGACGATCGAGTAATTGCGTAGTATACTTCGTGACGCGAGGTTCGTAGTCCCGTAGTGCTTTATACTTGTTAGCTGGGGAATGGATAAATAGGCGAAAGGGGTAGCCCTTACATTTAGAGCTCAGGGCTCTGTCCCAGATCTTTCTCCTGGTGCTGTGCTCTTTATGATCGCGAATCATGTGTAACGAGATACGAGGGTTAAGAATATTATAAAATGGGCCTTTGGTGCATGGGGACTTGGCAGAGTAGATCACATTGATCGCCTTTGGATGCGTGATGGAGAGTTGTGTTGGCCCTAAAAGCAAAGGCTTAGTTGGACATCCAAAGCTGGAAAGGGAGATACTAACCCAATCTGACAAAATCGCCGTATTGCTGATGGAGTTGCTCAACCTCCTCATAGAGATGGGCATTTTTGGTAGTGAGGTAGGTAGGATAGAAGTTTGAGATTCGAGCGCTGAGTGGCCCAGGGAACTTGTTCAGGGGATGGAAGATGGTGCGATAACAGAGGATGCTGGTCATAAGCCCGAGTATGTGAGCACCTTCAAGCAAAAGAACGGATGCAGCCGACAGATTGTTGCCATGCTGCCATCCCTTGAATTCAGCCAAACGTAACAATCCAATTACAATGATGGGTAATGTAGCATAGGCTTGGAAAATGCGGAGCGCAAGCGAGTCCCATTCTCCTCTACGGTAGAAGAGAATATGCAGGAGACAGCCACTGGCGAATGAGGCCGCAAGTGCTTCAGGGCTTTTGGGCTCAACCATCATGACGTGGTCCATGTTGACGTAACAGTCTGGAGAGGAGAGCAATTTGAAAGGAATGTAAGAGAAAGTTGATCCGTCCATGCAACAGAAGGGGCCGTGGAGGACCATTTAAGACGAGGATCTCACAACCATGGTGGTGATACAAGGGCTGGATCAGGTGAACCAAGCCAAAGGTTGTTTTGTGGCATGGAATTCCGCCTCGGTAACTTTTATTCGCTACACTAAACTTGCTAAGGGGGGATAAACTGAGCATCGCAACGCGGGGTCATCCTAAAGGGTATAGCAGAGAGATTAGCGCCCTATGGGGAATTGCGGGGAATCTGGGGAAGCCTGGATTGGAAGCACTTGTGAAGGTGCTCTGATATGTAAAGTCGATTTGTGAGTGGTCCAATTTGTGCCGTTAACCGTGGGCCGTAAATAGTGTCTCACTTATGTGGCTTAGACCGAACTGTCGCATGCACCCGACAACTCGCATGCGAGCAGTGGTGATGATGGCACGCAACCAGACTAGCCAGCTTATTCGTTTTAAGATACTTGGTCCCAAGTCCCTGACGTTTCCAGCCTCTGAGAGAAGGTAGGCTCTAACAGATACTCTGTAGCTGCGTTGCAAGTCATTCAGAATGTCGCGGTTTCGCATTCACGAGATTATTCTTAGCGATGAAAATAAGCTTTGATCCTGATTCATTCTGTTACTGCTTATACTGTTTGTACTGTGTGTCTACTTGCTCTTCTTGATAAAATATGTCTTGGAGTTGCAATATCCTCGCAGTCCATCGACACCCCATTCGCGTCCCAAGCCACTGTTCTTATGACCACCAAATGTAGCTGTGGGTTCGATAGCTAGATGCTCGTTGAACCAAACACTTCCAACGTCAAGTCCATCAGCGATTCTCATCGCAAGCTCTTCGTCAGCCGTCCACACTGAACCTCCCAAGCCCATGTCGCTCGAGTTGACACGAGACAAGACCTCGTTTACTCCAGACCACTTCAGCAAAGGGACCACTGGTCCAAAGGGCTCTTCGGTGACGATTTTGCTATCATCTGGCGGGTTATCCACAACAGTAGGCTGGATGAAGTACCCTTTCTTCAAATCCTCTGACATGTCTCCGCCTTTCAACACAGCATAATTGTTTTTTGCTATGTCGTCGAGGTGCACCTTGACACGCTCAAATTGGAGATGGTTTTGGACGGGTCCCATGAAGGTGCCATCTGCAAAACCGTCGCCAACTTTGAGCTGTGATACATGCTTGATGAAAGATGCCTTGAAAGCGTCATATATATCTTGATGCACATAAATGCGCTTGACAGCAATGCAGATCTGACCTGCGTTCATGAATGCGGCAACTGCGATTTGCGAAGCGGCATTCTCTATGTCTGCATCTGCGCAGATAATTGCGGCATCGTTGCCTCCACTGTCCCATGTGAGCTATTTTGTCCTGAGAAGGCAGAGACAGGTCAACTTGGGAATACTTACAGCTCCAAAGTAACTCTGGTCAAATTCTTGCTGGCGCTCTCCATGACCCTCTTACCCGTGGCTGTAGAGCCAGTAAAGCTGATCTTGTCAATGCCTGGGTGAGCCGTCAACATAGGACCCAGATCATCGCCTCCGCTCAAGACCTGCACAACGCCAGGTGGGAAGAGTCGTTGTGCAAGCTCGACTATTTTAATGCCGCAGTAGGGTGTGAAGGGAGAGGGCTTCACGATGATACAGTTGCCTGCCATCAGTGCGGGACCAAGCTTTCCGCACAGAAGCATGATGGGATCTTCAATAACGAGTTAGCTCAAAGCATGAAGACGAGGTATCAAGACGTACAATTCCATGGGACTATCGCAGCAACCACTCCCAGAGGGACATAAAGAGTCGTAATGCGCTTATCTGGGCCGCTATCAACCTCATCCACAGGCATATCAAGCTCGCACGTCTCAGTAAGCCAGTGAACACCACGACCGATCTCATGGTCGGCAAACATGGCCTACAACGATTGTGTAAGTATTCTGAAGTCAACAGTTAAACGGACTTACAGGCTTCCCCTGCTCCGCTATAAGTAGACGTGCGAATTCTGCTTTATGTGCCAAGAGCGCATCTGCTAAGGCCTTGATCTTCTCTTTTCGAACCTCAATAGGCGTCATTTTCCAACTTTGGAATGCAGAGCGGGCTGCTTGTATAGCATCCTCAACGTCTGCTTGGGTCGACACAGGACAGTCTGGTAACGCCTCGCATGTTGAAGGGTTGATGCCATGACGTGTGGTAGCAGTACATCTGGGTTGGCCATTGATAATGTTGGAAAAGGTTGAGAAATCCATGTTCTCCGGATAAGTAGTAATAGCCGTTCTGGTTTCCTGTAATTTGTGGATGTGATAGCTCGAGGTGTGTCTCCTACTCAAAGAACTGCATTCGGAAGATTGGTATCAGGCTGTTCATGTTGTACGCATATCACTTCTGTCTTGAGGCTTAATATAAGTCGTCTTTACACGTGCAATTATTTGCCAAGGTATTTACCCCGCGTTCTACATCCACAATTAGTTAGTTGCATGCTATCACGAGGCTAGATTCTTTGGGCCGGTTGGCTTGTTATTTCTGCCGAGGGTTTTTCGCATCGGCTGAAGGTAATCTTGGGGATAAGTTGTGTCGCTAGCTCCATTTAGGCTAGCCATGCTGTGTTTTGTTTCTTCAATAAATGATCACCGGTACCTGCTTGTAGAGACAAACGTTAGAGTCTGTGATTAACTATATCGTTAAAAACAATCATGAACACCAAATTCATCGCATCATACGAGCCTCAAGGCACTAACCCAGACTTGAGACTCGTGAGCGGTTCTGTGCGGGCTGTTCATGCCAGTGAACTGATTATTCGAGTTGTCGCTACTGGCATTTGTCACACTGACCTCATCTTCGCCACTTGGCCAGCCGATCAGATCCCATATCCCAAGGTACTAGGTCACGAGGGTCAGTTCAACTTATTTCTTGTCGTTAGCGCTGTGATCACTAAAGTTCGTGTTTAGGTGCTGGCATTGTAGTGGAAGCAGGGCCTGGGGTGACCAAAGCTCGCCCTGGTGACTTTGTCCTTCTCTCCTTTCACAATTGCAAAGACTGCCATGACTGCAAAGAGGGCCATCCGTCCTTTTGCAGCAAGTTCGTGGAGATCAATTACGGTGGTGAGGATGCAACGTATACAACGGAGGGCACCAACCTGCGAGGCAACTTTTTTGGGCAGTCGTCGTTTGCTGAATTGGCGGTTGTAAAGGAAACATCTGTTGTGAATGTGACCGACATCATCAAGACTGAAGAGGAATTGAAGTTATTCGCGCCGCTTGGTTGTGGATTCCAGACTGGTGCGGCAACAGTTGAAAACGTGGCCAGAGCAAATGAGAAGGACAGAGTCGCAGTTATAGGTCTTGGTGGCGTCGGATTGGTCTCTATCATGGTACGAAATTCTTTTCAGACTCACGAAGACCAAGCTGATTCCGTCCAGACAGCAAAGATGCAGGCTTGCGAGACCATCATTGGTATTGATCGTGTACCAGAGAGGCTTGAATTAGCCAAGGCCCTCGGAGCGACTCATGTAATCAACACTTCCGATGACAAGATTGACATGAAAGAGGAGATCCAAAGAGTCACTGACGGAAGAGGCTCCAGCATAACGATTGACACAACAGGAAACATGGGCCTTATCAAAGCAGGTCTAGAGTCTACTTCTAATAGAGGTCAACTGATCTTTATTGGAGTACCACCACTCGATGCCATGATGGATCTTCATCTTGTTACATTCATGCAGGTATGGACTCACCTCTGATTCTTTGCCATTATAAAACTAATCGAAATCAGGCTGGGAAAGTTATTCGAGGAACGATTGAAGGTGATGCTATCCCTGCCGAGGTATGAGGTTGAACATCTCAGACCACAGACCCGCTCTGACTTGCATATAGTATCTACCCCGAATGGTACAGTGGTATCGGGAAGGCAAGCTACCAATAGATAAGCTTATTAGCTACTACAAGGTAGGTTCCTTGCATTCTTAGTGGGGAAGCTGTACTGACGATTCTGT
Organism: Fusarium coicis; assembly: GCA_013781345.1. Taxonomy (NCBI): domain Eukaryota; kingdom Fungi; phylum Ascomycota; class Sordariomycetes; order Hypocreales; family Nectriaceae; genus Fusarium; species Fusarium coicis. The sequence continues at coordinate 3,387 of JAAOAJ010000068.1, read as the reverse complement.
GCAGCCAGAAGATTTTGAGACTGCTTTGAAAGACATGAAAAGCGGAAAAACAGTAAAACCAGTTATTGTCTGGTAGTTCTGATAAAAATACTGCGTACACATTATTTATCTTGTATCTACTACATATTATCCGTATAACCTTCTGAAATTGCAAATATGGCTGCATTGAGAGATGTAACTTCAAGGGATCAACCGACTGAATCTTAGATGGAATGCTTGACATAATTAGCCTGGTCAAGTTCTCGACTGCTGGCTATGTAAACATGAATTGATTGGTCAGGATTTACCCTCGGTAGAAAATGCTCGGACGTCAAGTGTCATGGCTGATGTAAATCTTGTTTTGGCACATTGACTTACTTCATTAGGACATAGCGTTGGCTGACAAAACATGGCCGAGTCAGAGCGCGTGAGCCATGACTCAATAGAAGCGAGTCAACACTGCGAATAACTGCATTCAATAGAGTACAGTGCTTCGTACCTTGACCAAAGTTTCCACTTCCCCGCGTTTTACCCCGCGTTCAGACCCTCTTCTCTCCATTGCCATGAGTTAGTTCGGAAAGGGAGATCTTGCATCTTCCACCTCAACTCCCGGTCCAAAATTCATCATCATCTTCATCAAAATAATAGCGAGCGTCCACAATGGAGGAGGCGATATCCCAAGGCATAAACCCTCGACGGAAGCGAGCCAGCAAAGCTTGTGTAGCGTGTCGCTCCCGTAAGGTTCGATGCGATGTCACTCATAGACCGCATCAGTGCACCAACTGTGCCCTTGACAATATTCAATGTGTTGTTAAGGACAGACGCACCAAATAGTAGGTTACCCGGATAAACAGCACCCATTCAAGCTAACCTGGCCAAGTCGCAAACGCTCTCCTGTCGTGGTCGAAAAACAGCAGCGGATGCATTTCAGAAACAGTTTGCAGGTAATTTTACCAAAGGACCCAAGTTCTGCTGCATCAGATGATCTGGATTCGCCAAACGATGCCTGTGTAGAACCAGGCTTGTCAGTGGAATGTGGCCCTGAAAGCCCATCTATGTGCTTCGACGCGCTTTGGGATCAACCTGAGATAGACTTCCCTACCGAAAGACTCACTCAAGGTCTAATAGAAAGTCGCGAGAAGGAAGCTGGGATCTTCGATATGGTTCTGAACCAGCGCAAAGATTCTGAATTCAGCATTGTCTCGGAGAACTCTCGGGATCATCAAACAGAGTCCAAGACAGCCTCCAGCTCCGATGCAACAATGTCAGGTCAATCGCACATTATATACTCATACTACTCTTTCCTCGATCTCGATATCTCTGGCTTATTACCCGATGACATAAACTACCTTGAAGCCCAAGGCTGCTTTCGAGTCCCCACTCCAGAAGCCTTGGATGAGTTTGTTCAAGAGTACTTTTTACATGTTCATCCGGCACTCCCGTTGTTGGATGAAGCTTGGTTCTGGGCTATCTATTCACGGTCTGTACGCGGCAGATCAAACCTCTCTCTCTTCGTCTTTCAGGCCATGCTATTTACTGCATGTAGTGTACGTTACGGGATCCTGATCTGATCTGGATGCAGGGTTTGCTGACTTTGTAGTTCCTACCATGTTCAACCATCCGCGGTCTTGGATTTGCTTCAGTACACAATGCACGGAACACATACTACCGTCGCAGTAAAGTAAGTCTATTGCGATCAGTGACTCATGTTGGTGTGAGTGATGGCTGACCTGTACTGCAGCTGTTGTTCGATCTCTGTAGTGAGAGGAATCTTGTGTCCAGTGCTCAAGGGGCACTTTTGCTGTCATACAATGGAGCAATGAAGGATCAGAAACGCACCAATTCTATTTGGCTATCCACTGCAATCCACTTAGCTCAGGCCGCAGGGGCAGATCAGTTCCATACCAGCTCAAACCCAAGTTTGACTTCGATAAATGAGCTGAAACGACTGTGGTGGTGCTGTATAGTACGGGACCGAATCCTACCTCTTGGAATGCGAAGACAACTACATATCACATCGCTGGATGTGGCCGACGCCAACTACTTGCCTACTGAGAAAGACTTCTGGCGAGAGATTGACGGGTCTCGGGTCTATGCACCACAGACCAAACGAACGCTAGTCCGATTATTTATTACGCTGTGTGAGCTGACTGTTCCACTCACTGATGTCATCAAGATCGTCTATCCAACAGGCCGCTTGACCGATATCCATTCCCCAGTTATGCGTGACGCCGAAAAGGGAAGGGAATCGCTGCAGTCTTGTGAAGCTGGCTTGGAAGCTTGGTTCGAAAGGGCAACCATCCAGTTTCCAACGCCTGCCGGTATCATTACTCGAGAAGGGTCTCTTGTGTTATACACAAACTTGCTCTACATATACTATCAGTGAGAATTCCTTTTCAAATATAATGATGTATTTCGCGTTTCTAACTATTGAAAAGTGCTGCTTGCTTTGCTCTTTATCAGCACAAAGCCTTCATCATTAGCCAGGAACAGGCCAAAACGACTTCAGAGCTGCAGCAGACCAAAAGCAAAATCGAGGATGCCGCGCTCGGCATCACAGAAAACCTGAAAGAGCTCATCCACCTGAGGTTAGAAAGGTATTTGCCAATCAGCATGTGAGTTACTACCCTGATTTGTCGTTCTCTGCGGCTGATAATCTGTTTCTAGTGCTGCATACATTGCTGTTCCCCTAGTGCTCCACATCCTTGATGTGAGACTTGCAAAGAGGCCACTGCAAATAGCCCAGAAGCAGGGAAAGTTAAATGTCTATGTTGAAACGATGAAGACTATGCAGAAGCTCTACGATGGCGTTGATGATGTTTGGACCTTTATCAGAACAGCCATCGATTATGCAACTATACAGGACGCAGAGATTGAGACAAGCTCACAGAATAGTTTCTGCATCGATGCCGTCGGATGTCTAGGATCGAAATCCCAACTCACCACAGACAAAGAGTATGCCAGTGATTGGGGTAATGTCCTCGTTATGGAACCTGCTTTGTACTTCCGGCTTTCTCGAACGATCGACCACTCATTGGCTCTTGGACGATACTCTGAAGGCTCTACAGTTGGTCTCGCTGCACCTCGTTCAGCGCGTTTGCCTTCTCCTAGACTCTTTGCCATCGATATAGGTTCCCCTAAACAAGCAGTCGATGACACCACTTGCGAGCATCACCAAGCATCCGCCGAGAACGGGGATAGAGAGCCCGAGGCTGGTCAAGATCAGTTTTCATTAGTACCTCAGATGCTAGAGGACATTAATGAGTTTGTCACTTACGACTTTGGAATGGAGGATCTACAAACTGAGGTCGATTTCGAGAGATCTTAGCTAGAGGCCAACTCTCTTATACAGTAGAACTTGTATCCAATCTCTACCTTTAGTAAGGTTTATATAATAAAGATTTATAT